>WEIU01015149.1:1251862-1305456 GCA_013389925.1 Aegithalos caudatus
TCACCCGCACAAACAGCCCCAATTCCCCAGGGCTCAGATGATGCTTTTTGGGTTTTCTCCCTGAAACAAAAGGGTCCCTGGCAGCATTTCGCCTCAGCGGATTGAGAACGAGAGCAAGGTACGAGACCTCCACAGCCCGGTGAGGTTTGCGGGGACCAGGCACAAGGCGACTGTAACTAAAGCCCAGTGTCTCCGAAAGTGAACATAACGGACGAGTTCAGTTGGCTTTTTCTCCCATACTGACATTGGCTTTCTAATCTGAAAGATCTCATTATCTGATGATAGGACACAAGTAGGGAGTTTGTTTTTTTAATCTGCCTGCACAGTGCCTTTCTTTCTAAACCTAATTCCACTTTACAAACCAAATCCAAAGGTAAAAAATATTATCTCCTGGTAAGAACAGTTGCGTTTTGAAATGACAGCCAGGTAGGATTTGCTCAGACCAGTGGGATTTTGTTTCCATTGGAAGTGCTTTAGTTTCTGATCTGAAGAAAATGAAACAAGTAGTAAGATTCAGAAGCATCTTTTATTAAGGGAATTTCCCTAATGATCCAGTGAGGCTACAAATAAAATTTTACAGGAGGTATCCTTCATTGCAACATTTCACAAGCAGATGTGTCAGTTTCAAAGAGCGCCACACTCTTGAGTATTGCTGGGTGCAAGGTGTCTCTAAAACAGAGAGGTCAAAATACATCATCAGTACCTTCTAGGAAGGTCAGCCCTGACAGGCTCCTCTCTGTGTGACAGCAGAGCATCGTCTGGCCGACCTTCCATCCATGCAATGCAACCGTGCCCCATTTTTGCCAGCTGGGTGATGGCACAGAGCCATCAGACCCCATTTGTGGTAACAAATTTTGACAGTATCAGGCTTCCACACCAGTTGCTCATGGTCCCACAGTACAGTGAAGTGAGCTGTTAGAACAAAGAAATGAAAAAGACTCAAAGTGTTCTGAATATTCGGACAGATTCTGCACAACTCAGAAAGATGATGGATAATTTTTGTTCCAAACTATCAAATAATTGGGCATTATAAACACAGTCAAGCAGTTTTGCTGACAAATACAAGATAAAAGCATCTTCCATTTGGGATTAAGTGCTTTTCTCTTCAAAAGGAAGTTGTGGTCCTAGTAAGTGGTTGCTCCCTGCAGCCTTCCCTTGGGCTTGTAGATGGCAGGAGGTGCTCATGGTGCCAGAAAAGAAACAGGCTCTGAACAGGCCAAGTGACCAAGAGCTCTCAAAAGCCTCAGGACCTGATTGCACTCCTGCATACCTCATTGGGAAATGGCAGACTCATTCCCATGGATACCCTAAAATGGCTAAAAGCCCTAACAGCAACACCCAAGGCAGGCAATACCTCAGCACAGGGCAACTGTGCTTTCTATAAAAGGAGCACAGCAGTAATTGTGATGAACTTGTGATCCATGGTTCTTAAAATTTTTATGACCCATTGGAAAATTTCCTCCCAATTTTATGGGGTAATTTTTATGCTGGAAAACGTCTCTGGGTGTCCCTAATCTCTGTTTATAATTACTGTGACTGATAGGGCAGCAAGGCATGAGGAACAGCAATGTTCTCAGTCTCATGCATGTCCTACTGAAAGCTCTTCTGGAGAAAAGATTTGTATCCAAACCACAATAATTTATAGGCCATAAAGATCTGAGTCTTCAGTGTAAAGTCAGCCCTGTGCATGGGTGGGAGCCCCAGCATGAGACAGTTCTGCACTGACAGAAAAAGCAGAGCAGAGAGAGGAGCAGATTTCTCCTCCTTCAACATCCTCCTTTCCCCATATTTAGAGACATAAAATCTGGAAAGGACAGTGCAGTAGGTATGGCATTCATTTTTAAAACTGTGGTATAATCAATGACCACTATCTGTTCCAAACATCCTTCTTCTGTGCTAAAGAAAACAGCCAAATAGAAGGAGGAGAATTGTAACTATTACATTTTTTTTCCTTGTGCTGATTCACACTAAAAAGTGAAAAAGGGCAAGGCTGAGCATCTTGAGAATATGAAGATGAAAAAAAGAAATCACAGAAACTGAAGAAATGAACTGTACCAATCCAAAAAAACAAACTAAAACCAGAAATTACACACAACTGTTAAATTAATTTTCTTATTATTATGAATAATGGCAGCTTGATTGAGTTGTTTTGCATCAGAAAACATTTAATCAGGTTACACAGAAGACACTAAAAAGAGTTACCACTGAAAATTCTCCATGTTGCCCATGTTAGGTGAAAACTAGTATCTAGCACAAAGTATATAAGAGAAAAAAACAGATTTGATTCTTATGTAAGTATTATGTTGGTTGCACATAACTGTCAAAGAGGTGGTGTTTTAAGCAAGGGTAACAACTGTGACTTGGCTAATTTGCTCTAAAATCCCAAGACATCATTGATTTAAGGTTTTTTTTGCCACTGCACAGGTATGTAAATTCAGTGTGGGTGTGTTTGAGACATGGAGGGTACCCATCTTGCCTACTTCAAGTGATGTAAAGAGAACCATACTCAGATCCATTTTAGTCTGATCTACTTTGCTAGATTTACCTATCCTGTTATAAAAAATGGTTTCCTCCTCCTAACAGTGTAAATACAGTCTAAAATTGCATCAAGTAACCAGACTTTGTACAAAGAAATAAGTGAAGTTGGGAGCAGTGTTAATAAGCAATATCCTTTGCTCTACTTTGCAGAGCTTATGGTCCATCTGGTGAACAAACACTGCAGGCTTATCTGAACTCCAACTCACAGCCTGACTCATAGGCAGTTTAGAAGCACATTCTGTAATCAGTGGAAGACTAAGTTATTTCAGAGTGAAGATTTGCATTTTTCTTAAAAACAGTCATGTCCTTATCACATCAGAATTTAGATTTCAGATATGTGTTATGAGATGAAGGGGAAAAAGGTGAACAAACTGATTTGTCTAAGAATGGGTATCTAATATACTCAGTCTTAATATCTGTGAAGAATATAGAACAAATAGCAAATCTGTGTATATTCTTATGATAGCAAAAAAAATCATAGCACCTAAGGAATGTGCCTTAGGAATAGAAAAGGTTGGAAAGAGACCACAAGCAGTGTTCAATGAGTAATCTGCAGCAGAAGTAGCAATGTCCTCTAAAGTTTGGGCTTCTTCCCTGAAGTGACAAAGTGACAAAGTTCTCTTCTCTTCTCTTCTCTTCTCTTCTCTTCTCTTCTCTTCTCTTCTCTTCTCTTCTCTTCTCTTCTCTTCTCTTCTCTTCTCTTCTCTTCTCTTCTCGAACAACACATGACTCCTAATCCCTTTAGTGCATATGGAGTACATGGGCCTTTTCCCTGGGAGTCTGGCAGACTTCTCTAAGCACCAAATGTGAAAGAGCAGAACAGGGTAGGGAATTACTCCTTGAGAATTTCACCATCTCAGACTACAGGTCACTGCCTGCTCTGCAACAAGTTCCCAAAACATTGCTTATTTTTAAAATTTTTTAATTTTTTTTTTAACACTGGTATATTGCTAGACTTAAAAGGTAGAGGAAGTGTATTTGATCTTTTTTTGAAACACAGAACCACTATTACCTTCATGTTCTGCACTTCTGTCATTTTATGGTTTACATGTGTGTTCTTCACCACTCCAGTATGCTGTACCATGAATATTCACTCTTCCATATTTTCTTTTCATAAACAAAACCAAGATGCTTTGCCAGGTACTCATTTTACATCTCCAAGTGGATTATAAAATTGAGGTTCTCTCTTATGTGCATGGGCAGAGCTAAAGTCAATGAAGATGAAGAAATGCCTTCCACTCTGGTGGTTTTGTAAAACTTGAGATTCCAGCAAACCTTTCTTAATCCACTCTGGTTTCATTTTGCCACATCACAAATGCAAACTCCCTTGTCAATGAATATGCAAAAGCCAAATTTTTGACACCAACATTTCATTTTGGTAACACTGTCTAAATTATCAACTGAACATACTGTGTCAGGATTCAAAGACAATAAAAGCAGGTTCTATGTTCAGTTTGTATGAAATGCGTAATATGGATGTAGAAGGTATATTACACCTTCCTTCTGAGAGATAAATTTAGTTCAGGACCTTGGCATATGCTCCACTTCAGGAAGTGAAGGAAAATGGAAGAATTATTCCCTTCACCATCACATTAAAGTGTCCCTTTTTCTTTATAATCTCTTTCACATAAACCCTTTTACTATCAATGAGGGGAAATGGCTGTATATGCACTTTATATACAGCCCTCTGTGTTGTGACAGCTTTTTCTTTCAGCCAGTGGTCGAGGATAATCACGGAAGGATTACCCATCTGTTCTTGCCATGTGGCATTCTGTCTTCAGTAAGGAGACACTGCAGTTCACAGCTTCCTGCAGTTCTTTTTTTTTTTCTGATGTTCTCTCATTAACTAAAAATTGTTTTATTATCTGAGTTGCTAAGTTGGAAAGTCTGGAAGACTCATGAAGGTGACCTACTTTGGATTATCTAAATTAGAAGTAACCACTGCTTGTTGCAAATAGCACTTTGTTTAGATGCAGAAGGTTTCTTTGGCTTGGGCTTCCATTCTAGGTTTTGCTCTTTTTTTCTGCCCATTCATTTGATGGAAAAAGATAAGTGGTACATAAAAAAAAAAGGGATCATCAAAGGAGAAGATATGGAAAAAAATATACTTTTTTCACTAAAAGTGACTTTGTAGGTTGTGTTTACATGGTTAGCCAGTTTTTGAGAACACCCAACAGTTTCTAGACTACATTTACTATGATGACATACCAGTGCAAAGTATATGTAGAGATTTATCCTAGTAGTCACCTGAAACATGTTCCATGTCTCTAAGCTCCTACTGAGATATCACTATCACTTGCTTCAGGAACAATAACTAGAAAGGAAACAAGGTTTCAAAGATTTAAATAGTCTTTCATTTTTGCTTACACTGGAAAATACAGTATTTTAAAGACAAAGTCTTATTCTTAAGCTCCTGATATGATACAAATCCCTCTGTAGGAAAGCTTGCTCTGAAAACACACCTGATTAAATAGTGTGCCCGTTCTTCATAAACAGAGCCATTTGTGGTAATTGATTTAATACAAGCTTTTCTGTCAGCACCCATTGTTTCTGATGGTAGGTGAAACTGAGTATTGGCAGCTACCACTGATGCACTCACGTCCCCTGTGCACACTGGGCAGTCCCACAGAGCACAGTGTGTCAGGTGGAGCTGGGACTATTTGCCAATGTGTGACAGTGACATTTGCCTGAGCTTCTGCATAAAGTCTCCAAACCCTTGAGCAAAGCTTCCCAGGGCAGGGAGTGAGGGAAGTGCATTTGTGCTATTTTCCCCTGGGAGAGGGGAATTGAACAGGTAGCCTGATTTCCTGCTGCAATTTTTCAGCAGCTGAGTTGGCAAAAGAGTGTGTCAGCTTCCTTCTGATTCTGGTCTGCCAACACCATGGGCCATGTTGGATATTACAGAGCAAAGACAATTATACAAATTTAAGCAAACAAACTTGATAACTATCATTAATCTTTCTGTATTTAGAAAGTCATTAGCAAAAGAGGGTGCAAAAACCTGTTTGGCTGTAATCTGGATGCTACAAGAAAAGGAAGTTTTCAGACAAGGTATCTAATGTGCCTTAAAAGAAATACGGTTTTGGAAGAGTAAGGCATTAGTCCATGTATGGCAAAGATGACTGTGTCATTCATTGTATGAATGTATCTCATTTTAATAGCTTTTGAATTCATAGATGTGATAACACATTGTAAACACCTCCTCACTGAGTTAGGAAGGATCTTGGTAAAGCTGACACCTCCTTTACAGTCTGAGAATTCATCCCATTCTTGACAGCACTGACTTTATATGCCCCATTCTTCCATCACAATGGAAAACCCTCCATAAACATGTGAGATTCCATGTGAATCTACCAAATATGCTCATTTCAGGAACAAATTCCTATCTTGGCAAGACAAAAAGGAAGGTTCTTGAAGTCATATGGTGACTGAGGAGCCAGAAGAGAATTCTCATGAGGTGGGGAACTATCAGCAATTTTGCAGGAGCAGACAGAGCAGTACCTTGATGTGCTCTTCTACATCTGGTTGTTCACAGAATCACAGGATCTTCTGGGCTGGAAGGGACCCACAAGGATCATGGAGTCCAACTCTTGAGTGCATGGCCCATACAGAGATCCAGCTCACTACTGCTTGGCACCATGCTCTAACTGAGCTAATCCCAGTGTTAGTCTGTATGGTTTGGGTTTCATGATGATTTCTGCTTTGATGAACTTGAGGACTGGAGGAAAAAGAGCTGGTAAACCTATCTGTCCACATCAGCAACCTCACACAAAACATACCAGCTGACCATGCCTGAGCAGAGGCCACTACACATGCTCACTTGCACACACTTGTAATCTGTGGTTTGTCTGCTGGTGTGTTGGCCTGCAGCTGCACAAATCAGGCTTGCCTGGAGATGGCCAAGTTACAGCACAGCACAGCACAACTATTGTGACCACTTTCAAGAAAAAGGCGTGGTTTGGTGCCTGCCATCGCAGCTCCATCAGTTTTGAAAATTAATTCTCATCTCACATAGAAGCACTGTGGGTGTGCTGACTCCTTAGTGAGGGCTGCTGGAGGTAGAGGCTTGTTTGCTGTGTGGCCTCACTGAGGGAGATACTAAATTCTGCTGCTTCTTCTTCATTCAGGTCTGCCTTGTAAGATGGAAATACTTACATGACTGCAATTCTACCTTTTGAATAGCACAGTTCTTACCATGACAACTCAGTGCTGAAATTACTGGTTCCTTCCACCTATTTCATTATTAAGTTGTGGGTATGACACACATCTGACAACTCATTTACCTGGAGAACATTCTGCTCCAAAAGGCCAGGAGGTGTTTGCCACTGCTGGCAGTGAGGTGATGTGCAGGAGACACCTGCCTGTGTAGTTCACATGCTACACTGCAGAATTGCTCAAATACCTAAATGCCTGCATGCACAAACCCCAGGATATACATGTATGGGGCTTTTGAATAGACAAGTAGATGCTATGGATAAAAGTGTAGCTCACAGAATACAGATTGGGGATTGAAATTTAAATTGCAATACTTTTTGCCCCAGGACTGATGCTAAAAGGGTGTTACATTTCTTGTATAGGCAGAGAAAATTAAGAAAAGAAATATTATATATTATTCAGCGAAAGGGAAAATAAGTAGGCCGTAAGTGATTACACCATCCTCTTAAAACAATTCAAGTATTCTCCAATTTACAGTTTAAGATAAATGCTTCAGGAAGTCCATCTAACAAGTTATTTGTATATACTGTGCAAACCACCTTTAAGATCAAACAAAATGATGAACTATGATGAATTTTAATCCAACTTCCAAATCATGTAGTAAATTTTGACAACACGTGAATGATCTATTTCAACACAATCTGTATTCTCAACAAAGTGACTTGTGTGACATGTGAGTCTTTTGCCCTGGGATGGTTTCTAGTATTGCAATTTGATGTAATAGTGGCACACCTCTTTCTTGATTAGTGAAAGTAAAGTTTTGCATTAGGTCTTTCTGTCATTGAAAAGTATTACAATAAAATATGTTATATCTCTCATGATGTAAATAAACATCTGAAATTCCTGTAAATTCAAACAATTAGGTCTTGACCCAAGAAAGCACTGAATGATATGTATGGTCCCATTGAATTTGGGGACACATGCAAGGTCTTCAATCAATGTACTTAGGAGCTTTGCTGAGTTGAGGCCTTACAAAATGATGCTATTCACAAAATATATCTAAGTGAGTAAGGTAATTTGCTTGTTAGCCAAAAAAAGAGGCTCTACTTTCCTGTTATATACAGGCAGATCTCACATTGCTATTACCTCCTCAACCCTGATCCTCCAGATTTACACAGCTGTTGATGAGACTATAGCTGATCCTATACAACACTGAAACTACTCAAATGGCCACATTCTTATCTGGAAACTGAACCAACAAATTTGGTTGCTCACTCTTCTAGATTAAATCCTCTGAAACAGATTCTTACCTCAGACTTAGATTTACCTGAGCACGGATGAAAAATTCAAGAGGACCTGTATCATTTATTTTTAAACCCCATGTAGTGAAGAAAAAGGCATATTATGCATTTCATACATTATTCTCTCCTTTGTGCTGTATATAATTGGCAGAGCTTTTCAGTGAAAAAACTATCTGGCCAAATTCTCAGAGCCTCATGCTCTGCAAAAATATGTCTTAAATTAATCTATATTAGGAATAACATTCAAGTTGACTGCTCTCATATGAAAAATGTATTTAAAAAGCTCTAGCAGATACAATCTGCTATTTCTTGCCCAACTTTGTTCCCTGCTGTTGTTGGTCTCTCACGGGATTTCTTGCAGAGTGGTTAAGTGATCTATACTGAGGTTTCAAAAGCAAAGATAATAGGAGTTCTATTCATGGGTTAAACACTTAGCTGCTTTAATACAAGATGTGTAGGAGCAGCTCTTAATGACATTCAAATCTTGTTATTGCTGGGCTTCAGTATAGGATATATACTTTTGTGGCTGCAAGAAGCAATTGCCAGAGTTGACTGTAAATCCTGAAGAGCAAATAAATCCCAGCACGTGGAAATGATGCCGGATTTTGCTCTTACAGCAGTGCATCTTTGGACTTCACCATGCTGGCTCCTGACTTACAGCAATGCAAGTGACCCAGAGCAGTTAGGGACTTGTACCATACCTACCCTGGGCTCTGGCTGCAGGGGCACCTGCTCTTAACTTCACATTGGCCTAACATTTCTGACCCTTCCCTTGCAAAAATACCCCTGCCTATTCTCAGTGCCTTGCTTTTGGACATTCCTCTAAAAACAGCATTGTGGCAAGCTCTGAGCCTTCAGTAGTTTTGAATTGCATGTCCACCTTATTTTTCTTATGTCCTCCAAGGCTTGCTAGTACTTGTCACCATTTCCTGGTGGAGATAATTCTACTGAAAACATTTACAGGAACACTGCTACAGTTCCTCCAGCAAATCTGTCTGACATAGCTCAGACTACCCATTTATAAATTCTAAACTTGCCCAGCTGGCTCTGTCAGAAGCCTATTAGGCAGAACTCTCACAAACTGCTCTCCTTCAGAGCAGTAAAGATTATTTGAGAATGGTGATCTTGTCCTCTGACACAGCTGGACTGGAAAGGAAGTGGAAATGAGTGAAAAGAGCAACCCCTCTCTGGGTTTCTAAGTAATTGTGCAAAAGGGCAAAAAAACCACTTAGGCTACTCTGGAGAAATGAAAATGACCACCCTGAACAAGGAGAAACTTCTGGCTCTGCTGTTCTTTGTATCACATTGCCATTTGCTTCCTCTCCTGCACTAATCTGAAAAATATTGCTGCTGAATGAGCACAAGTGTCACAGGAACAATTAAAAACCTTGTGGAGGAGAAAGTGCTGTACTCTTTACCACCACTTGCTAAAAGCCAATGAACAAACCATCCAAGTCCTTAACCCAGCATGGGGAAACATTGGAAATGGTAAATTCTGTGACACAGCCTATCTGGAGTGTGTTGTAAGGGGAAATATGTATTATATATCTTGGGGCAATAGTAGTAGATATGCTCTTGGCCTTTAAATATGCATAAGACTGTTGCAAAGAGAAAAGCAATTAATTGTTCTGAGTTCAATTACAACAAGAAAATATTTAGAAAGGGATGAATAAAACTTTCTAATTTTATTTCTTTCTAGTTTTAGGCACTGTTAAGATCATTTAGGGAAGTTGTGAGGACTCCAAAAACAGTTTAGATGAATAAGCTGGGAATGGCTTAAGTGCTTCTGATTTTCCCCAAGGTCAAAATGAGTTTTAGCATGTACTACAGAACATGCTAGCAGGTGAACCAAAGGGGCAGGAGCCTGCCAATTCCACATGGAAACACAGATGTATTTGATGTTTCCTGTCTGCAAATTAGGATGCTAGAAACATATTAATAGATAGAATTATTTTATTGAAAGGATCTAGAGAAACAATTGCAGTAAGAAGATCCAATATGGCTTAATAGCAGAAGCAGGAGACCTGAGTTCAGAGTTTGTGAAAGGCTGGCAGCACCACCAAGGGAGTGCTGCAACTCCCACCCCAGTGGGCAGTGTGAGCTCCTGTGTGGGGAGCTCATTTAGGGGCTAATTCAGCTTTTAATTGACTGAGCTCATCCTCTGGCTGGCAGCAGTTACCCTGCATGTGTCCCTGGCTGTCTCTTGCACGCTGCATGTGCTGCATCCACATGGCCAAGATTGCTCCTCTCCTTCAGAATTCGTGGTGAGCACAACCATTACAGCAAACAGCTAAATACGGCTTTTGGCTGCCAAATTTCAGCTTCATTGCTGTCAGAACGTCACTTATCATGGCTGGGCTATAATTTTCAGGCTTGTAAAACTTCAATTGTCATGTTTGGATTTTCTTTAACACTTATTATAAATGCACAAATTTGATTTGTATAGAATGGAATGGCTCTCGGTGGCTCAGGGATTTGGCAAAGAGCTTCACATATTTCATCAAAATTCTGTTTGGCCTAGAGAGGCGTTACAATGCTAGATAAAAAATGTGGGGTTTTTAATACAGAAGTAATTTGTAATAGAATGTTCCAAAATAATTCTGTATTAATGATGAACTGAAACAAAAGCAACATGATCTTTGCCTCTCCACCATGGGAATTAATTCAGATTGAGGAAATGGAATTGGAAGGGTTTGATTTGCCACATTTTGCAAAATACATGGTGGGTGAGTGCAGGGAAGAAGCAATTCTATCACCTTGAGCAGGAGGCCAAGAAGGAAGTTTCTTGTAATCCTTGCAGCTGTCTAGGAGCCCTAGGTAGTGTTAGGAAGCAGCAACATTTGTGTAAGTCATAATTAGTAATAAAACAAATTACAGTAAGAGCTCTTTGGTAAACAGAAAGGGGAAGCCTGCTGAAATCTGCCTCCCTTTAGTAGGACAATTAGGATTATTTAAAGGCATCTGAACATTGGGAAAAATCTAGGAAGAATCTTAAAACGCCATATTTCTAAAACAAAAGATAAAATTTTACCCTTTTGGGGACATATAACTTGGATCTATATTTACACTTGGTTGAAGCCTTCAACTAAGCAAATACATATGTATGAGGTCTTATTTTTACACTTAATGTTGGTGTTTTGGTAAATGCAAATGATGGGAAAAGTTGACATGAATAAATTGGCACCAGTTTAGAAGTCACCTCATTGCAAAGTGAGAGATATTTGGGACTGTTCATCCCCTTGCTACAGGAAAGGCTTCTGGTGTTAAGTCAGTCAGTCACATGTTATGTATCAGGAATGTTTTCAACCCTAGGCTGAGGAACTACAAGCTCTTGAAGGAGCCCAGAAACAAATGTAATACTTGAGCATGTTTACAGTAAAATGATGGGCTATTTTATCTCAGTCAAATAAACCAACAAGTGAACTGCAAATCTGATACTGAAATAAATCCAATTTACTCTTGTGTAATTGCTTATTTGATTCTAAACTATGACATGAAGTTAGAAAACAAATTGATATTCTGTCACTTCTGTTTCAGTAAACTTAACTCAAACAAGTTGCCCTTTAGGTGCATCTTGGATGGAACAGTACTTTATCTTCATCCCAAGGAAATCAGTGTATTAAATTTGTTTGAAAAATTATTATCCAAACCATGACTCCTTTTCAGACAGTGTTTGAACTGCATACTAAAAAGGCCAAATTTCCCCCGAGAGCCAGCACAAGCACAGAGAAGATAAGTGCTGTAGTATATCCTCCCTCTGCAAGAAAATGTACCAGCAGCAAAGATACATGAGCTCTGTAGGCACAGAAACTGCAGAAATCTTGTGGGCATGGGCATCTTCCTCTTTC
Organism: Aegithalos caudatus; assembly: GCA_013389925.1. Classification (NCBI taxonomy): domain Eukaryota; kingdom Metazoa; phylum Chordata; class Aves; order Passeriformes; family Aegithalidae; genus Aegithalos; species Aegithalos caudatus. The sequence continues at coordinate 1,263,705 of WEIU01015149.1, forward strand.
CTCATGGCCAAAATACAATCCTGATGTGCCTTCAGTATTTAAAGACAAATAGACCCTACACTGTTTCAGCCATGATCAGAATATTAAATCCAGCACCACATCCACAGTGGGTGAAGTTAATAAACTGAAAGGCATCAAAACCAAAGGAGCAGTGAAGGGGCAGGGGATAGCAGGAACACCCTTTCTGCTGAGAAGTTCTAGGGGTTGAAAATATTTGTTAGAATAAAAGAGAATCAAGATTCACACCAAAAAACCACAAGAGGCTGGATTGTTTAGCACAGCAGAGGTCAGCAAGATGCGCTGGCTGCCTCTGCAGCTGGGCACTGTTGGGAAAGGCTGGGATCAAAACCGCCCATAGAACATCTCACCCCGGGCTCTCAGGGAATAATCTTCACCATCTCTAGTATAAAGGTCAAATAAAGGCAGGTTTAGGAAAAAAGTCCCCTTAAAAGGTCCAAGGCATAACTAATTCACGTCTGTGCAAGCTGAGAGATTACAAAAATGGTCCCTATGATTTTACTGTATTTTTTCAATTTATAAATGTAAGAAAATAGGTTGTTCTGGACAAATTACCATTTTTAGTGATATGTTCTACTTTAATTGTAAAGAATTTCAGATTAGTTCATATGCTTAAAGTTACACTATTAAAATTAGTGTTACAGAAACAAGTATTAATTAAATGATGAGGTAGGACAAGTTAAGACATGGCACTAAGTACCAATAGAGGTGGGTTAGCAGTTTGGAGGAACTGGAAACATTAACTGAGAATTCCAGAGCAATCAAATTCCACCCATTCAAAAATTCTATTAATGTATATTTATACTCAGTATACAATAACCACAACTACTGCTAAAATATTTAAATTTTATGTAATATGTACTAGTTCCTCTGCTGTGGTACACTTGGCCCTTAGATAATAAATAACATTAGTTTTTTAGGCTTGTCAAGGCATGTGGCTAAGAAGCTATGTGGATAACATCCAGATAATCCTGCCTTATATCTTCCTTGAATAAGAAGGTTGCCATATTCTTCATGCCATACTCTTTGCTGACAGAATAATTTCATTCAGATTTCACTGTGATTCTACATTTTCTGGTTTACATCCTGTATTCTTTTGGTACGTTTTTGCCTCTAAATAAATTCAGGCTATTGCATGTAGAGGGATCTTGTTTTGCAAGATCTTTCTCAAAATGGAAAGTATTAGAGCTTGTAAAAATAAGGTCTCTAAGACTGGGTAAACTCAGATTTTTCAACAAATCCTTGATTCCAAACCATCATGACTTTCTCTGATTGGGAGTTTTCTACAGACAAACTATATCATCTTCTCAATTTGCTCTTCACAGTTATTTAAAAAAATGTGTATTTCACTGCCAGAATTTGTGCTTTACAATTGATTACCAGCATTGTGATTGTCCTGTGGAAAACATCCCATTGGAGAGCGATGAGGCTCATGAAGAAGTTTCAAGACTTATGTATGAGCACCTTCAAAGCAGAAGCAAAAATCCATTTACATTTTCACATGTAGCCATTTTAATTAGAACCATGGATTTTTTCTGTATAAATAAGCCCAGGGCAGAATTACTTTCAAAAGAAATCAGTGGCTTGAAGAACTCTTTTCCCCTGCTTCATCTCATTGTGGACCTGTAAGTGTTGATTATTTTAACAATAACAAAAAATGAAGAACAAACCCCAAAGAAGTTTAAGTGATCTGTAATGTGCAATGAAGTGTAGATGTATGAGAGTGAAAGGAGGGTCTGGATGAGCCCTTCAGGCTGGGAGAAGCTGATTTTTATGCTGTGTCACAGCCACAGTGTTTGTGCTGATCTGAGAGCCCTCCCCAGGACCTGCCCAGCAGAGGTCCCTGGGTGTAAATCAGCTCTTGTCTCCAGCCCAGTTTCTGTCACCAGGATTTTACAAATGCAATAAGGACCTTCCCTGGGAGCTGAAGGTCACAGCTGGGACACAGAGAAAAGAGGTGGCACAGAGAAATGTGCTGGAGGGACAAACTGAGGGGGATTTGGGTTAGGAGTTTGAGAAGCTGGGGTGAATTTGGTGAAAGGATCACAATTTTTGGGAGTTTAAGCAGAATTATTCTGTTTAGAACTCAACTGAAAAATCTAATGTTAGCATAACACCAGAACAGAACAACATCTTTAGTCCCAGTATGTAGTTATGTTTCCCTGCTTTTTCAAAATTGTGGAATAAATACCTGTCCTGATTTACATGTAATGCAGTGTATTAAATTTTTAATGTTTCTTCTGGGCTCAGTACAGCTCTTTCATCCCCACTATCATTATGTTAATGATGTAGTAAAATAACATTGGTTTTAAAACTCTCATTTTCTGCCTTGTTAAAAATCCAAACAGAAAAGCCTACAATCTGATTTTTGCCCCAAAAGCAGAATATTGTTGGCCTGCCCTACAGCACCTGGACTAGGAACAAAGGTGAAGTCACAAACCTGAGTATCAGGAACTCCCTTGAAATGGGAGTGGAGAGACAACACACAACCCACAAACAACCAAACATCTAAAGGAAGAAATGCAATGAAAATTGGGTAAAATTATTCCCTGAGTAATGCTGGATGAAATCCAGACTAAAATCACTGAACAGTGAAGCAATTCCAATTTATGCCTCAGTAACATCAAAATACTTCCTTCTCTATAAACATCCTTTAATTCTTTGTGGAAAATGGAAGAGTACCACATGTGACAAGTGTTCCTAAGCAGCATGCTGAGCACCAAATGTGAACTATAATTCATAATTCATGCTCAATTAATCATAATGTATAAGGAATGGCTCTGTTAATGCTTCTGCTAACTACCTAGCCTATTTTGAGAGATGCAGGCAGAATTTCAGCTCTTGTGACTTGCTGTTGTGAGTGACAGACTACAGATACCCCAGCAGCTGTCAAAGTCACCAGCCTTCCCTCAATGAAGAGAAAAGCAATTCTCAGGATTGCAGGAAGCTAAGAAAAGCTCTGAAAAGCAGAAATGAAAGTATGTGAGGGTGGAGAACGTTTTCTTTTCTCATGTAAATCCCACTGAAAAGCAGCCTGTGTAATCCAAGCCTTGCATCAAACTAAGATTTGGAACAACCTTCATTTAACAAATGAGCAATTTCCAAGGGATACAACTGAAAGAGGAGAGGTGTGGTGTCTCCAGATATTGTTCTGGAGTTATTTGTACATGGAAGCCAGGGAGCAAATCCTGATTTAGTGGAAGAAGCTTTACCTTCATGTGCTACTATTTTTGTTAATGAGAAGGAGTTAAAAATGGGCTGGCTCTTTGCTCAAATCACATTCTGACAGAGGAAACTGATTGGAATCATTAAAGCCACACTCACAGCTGATGGACCTGGAATCAGCCTCTCTGCCTCAGGATATGTTTGTGGATGTTAGAAAGCTGGACTTCATGGTCCAGCATTTCTGAGCTGCATAAGCTGGCAAGAAGAGTGGTAACTCAAGGAATGCTTGAAATCCTCTGGCCTAATTTGTGTCAGGCACCCCCTTAGGTACATGACAATATTTTAGAATGCCCACAGCATATTCAGGTAAGTGCTTATGTTAGAAAACATATATAAAACTGCCATGATGAAAGAGGAGAATTACATGAGGAATTCTCTGATGTGTTCTACCAATGAAATTTGGCTGTTTCACCCTGCCACATAAAACTTAGGGACAATATGGAACATATTTTTCAAGCTTCTTGCAATATCATTCCAAGAGTCTCCTGCAGCCCTCAGTGTTTCAGGCTTTCCAGCCAGGAGAAACTCAGCTAATTGTATTCCAACCTGTCACCACTAGACTTTGGGGTGTTTTCTTTTTCCTCCCTCTCCATTTTTAACTGCTATTTTCCATCTCAAACCGGTAAAACCTGCCATGGAAAGCTGAGCTCAGCATGAGAGCACCGTTCTTGGAAATTCTCCTGGAAAATTATTAAAACACGTAGCGTTCCTCTCTCTCGAATACCAATTCCCGGCTGTTAGGGACATCAGGAGAGTAGGAAGGGACAGAACTCGGCGGGCGGAGCGCAGGGCGGGGCCGGGCTGGTGGAGGGGCAGCGCTCCCGCCGAGGTTGAGCCGAGACCGGCGAGGATGGGCAAAGGGGCGGGGAGGGCGGATGCCGGGCCGGAGGGCGCCCACCTGAGCTCGCCTAAACTCACCTGGGCTCACCTGAGCCCTCCTGTGCTCGCCTAAACTCACCTGAGCGCCCGCGCCTCCGCCCCCTGACCGCCAGGTGGCGCCGCAGCACCGGCTCAGGGGGCCGGGACCGGGACCGGGATCGGGATCGGGATCGGGACCGGGATCCCTCCCAGGCCCCGCAGCTCGCCCGCCCGTCAGGGAGCGCTCCCTGAGCCAGCCCTGCAGCTTCTTTTGGGAAGTAATTTCTGGCGCTGCTGTGATGCCGGTGGGGCCGCGGGCGCTGCCCAGGGCAATGGGATCTGGCTGAGGCAGAGCCGCCCCGCCAGGGTCACACATCCCCCGTCTGCAGCCACCGCCAGGGTCTGCCTCTGGCTGACCATGAACGTGCTCGCAACAGCCGGATCCTCAGACAACAGCCGGATCCTCAGACAACAGCCGGATCCTCAGACAACAGCCGGATCCTCAGACAACAGCCACGCATGGATAAGTTCACTCAAATTCACGGTCCCCCAGAATCCAATTAAACGACCCAAGAGCGTAAAGTTACTCGTGTATTCATGGATACGGGTAGCTGCGTCCAACATTTACTTTGGTCTGGTGCCAGTTACAGTAACCATCCTTTATCTGTATTTCATTTCTCAGCTCTACAATTAAAAGTTATATTCAAGCATCCCAGTGGGCCCTCAAGGATGAAACTTTTATAAGGCTTCAAATACATTATGTATCCACTGCTTGTGTTTGTTGTCCAGGAAATCTGCAATAGATTCTATAGGGAAAGCACAAAACAATGTATTATGTATTCAGGATTTTGTGCCGATCTCAGTAATTGACGCAATGTTTGGAATAAAAGGAACATAGCTATTTGATAATTAATTACACTCTAATTGCATTCACCTGAGAAAAATAGATAGCATTAAGGGGCAAACAGGGGTGAATAATATTAGTATAGGTGATCACCAATCTTACATATGAAAGGACCAATTAGTTAAGCAGAGTTAAACAGTCAGTGATAATTTGCCAGAAGGATTCTGAATGTAGAGATAAATTAAACATGTGCAAAGAAAAAGAAATAAAGCTACAACTTAATCTAAACTAGTGATCCATTTTCCCTTTGTAGGGCTGCAGGAGCAGGTTAAGCCCTGGGAGGAATGGGAGCACGGATGCCACCTCCTCAGCTGAACTGTGCACAATCCAGCCCTGCCAAGAGCTTCCCTCCACGACTGGCAGTGCAGCAGTGCTACATTAACGTGAGTAAGAGAGCTGGGAAACCAGGACTATTCACTCCTGGGTAATGACAAGCAGATGGAGCAGTGTAACTTGGCCCAGACATGGCTGGAGCTGGCTCTCTGCTCGGGGAATGCAGTGGCCATCCACAAGCAGAAGGAACTGCTGGTGAAACTTTATTACTCAAGGGTGGGGCCCTGCTCTTTCATCTCACAGAGGGGAAAAAATAGATGGAAACAAGCCTTGACTGCTGCTGATTCATAGACTATTGCACCAAGCCACAAAGAGAGGTAAATTTTGGGCTGCTATTTTGAGGCCTTTTACCAGTCTTCAGTGTAGCAGAACTTTTCCCCAGCCCTCAGCTCAGCAGCAATGGCACAACAGAATGGAGTCTTTCATGGGTTTGGTAGCACTGAGCTCCCCCAGGACTCCTTGGCTTGTCCCTACAGAATCTGGGAGCCACATGGAACCACACCCAAGCAGCATAAAAATCACTGCCACTGATCCTGTGCAGCTTAACACAATGAATGAGAGCACGAAATTTGTGATCCCTGAGCTAACAACTTCCAAGCTCAAACACCTGTGGCTGTATTCAGTTGATATCAGTCCAAATGGCTGAGCATTCCTTAGGGAAAACAAGAGTCAGAGAAGTACTTGTACAGTACATCACTTCCAGGGCTGCTGGATTTGGAGGAGCTCAGCTCTGCCCTCAGCCTGAGCCAGGCTGCCTTACAATGAGATATTCTCCTCAGGCATTGCCAGGGTAGGGGAGGAGACAAATCCTCAAAAAGGAGCCTTGCAGCATGCAGAGAGAGCACCATGCTCAGCTATTGAAGTGCAGGGTCTGCTCTTGCATGTCTGTGTTGCTGTTTAATCCTTACAGACTGATTCCTTCTCTCCTGGGACTTGCAGCTACTTCAGCATTTCCACTGCCTTTCCCTTTGCTGATATGCAGTGGCTGTCACTACCACCCATCCTGCTACATGGACTTCATACATGGTCAAGTAGTTCTGTACAATTTTGTTATTATCATGCAAACTACTGCCCCTAGGACTGAAAAGCATCTGCCTCTCAGATGGAAGCAGAGTGAAGAACCATTATATACTTACTATTCAAAGTGCAGCTCTTTTAAACTGAATTATGGTGAAAAATATCAACTGTAAAAATATCTGTGATGAAGTTTCCAGGCCTCATAAGAACTGTGGGACTCCTGTATGGTTGCTGGATGAAAAAGGAATGTGCAGGAAATCTCAATCATTTCACAAACAACGATGAGGCCCCTGTTCTCTTTGATTAGAGCCATTGATGAAAAGACAATTTCACATTAGGCCCTTTCTATGGTCCATGGAATGAAAAGCAGATTGTCCAGCACAAGGCCAGGACCAGGACATCTGAAATGCAGCTGCTAATCCAAGAATGCCTTTGCTGGTGGGATCCATAACTGGAATTGATTACAGACCCAGCCACAGCCACGTACAGCCCAGATCCTCATGAGCATTATTCTTACACAACTGTTCTAAACTTGAGGATAACTTGAGCTCTCTTGTCAGCCATCTGCCTTACAATAAGTTGACATCCTTATGTATTCTCTCTGCCAAAAGGCAACTTTTAAAATGCTATTAAAAAAAACTGTGTACAAATTAAACAGTCAACACATTTTACTGCTTCTCAGTAACTAAAATGCTTTCACTATGCTATGCAATCTATAACTGCTGAAATTACTTTCATATGTGTTTATAAGTCTTCCTATATTTTCTCCTCATTACTCCAAATACATTTTAAAAGCTTGTTAAGATAGATTTGTTGGTGTTTTGTATCTAGCTGACTGTGCATGTTAAAGGCTTCAACTGTGACTTGCCTAACTTGAAACACACTATTCTTCATGCTGCTTGTTAAAACACATATCATTCCAACCGTGTACATTAATTGGCTTGTCTGGGGAAACAGAACTCAGTTTATGAAGTCTGTCATCCTGCTTTGTAGCTTAATTATAAAATAAAATTATTTTTCCTTCCCCCTAGCCAGACTATTTGCTCTGTGATTTTTTTTTTCCCTTCCTCATGCTGCTGTTTAAATTCCAGGGCTGAGTAACTGATCTGCTGGGTCCTGCTTCAGCAGCTGCTCCCAGGGCTGGTTCCTTAGGGAATGCAGGCTCTGCCAGGGTCCTAAACTCACTTGTAACCACCTGGGGCTGAGAGGTGCTGACAATCAATCATCTCCAGGGGAAAGTCTGCCATTTCTAACAGAGGCAAAGGATTATTTAAGTTATTGCATGCTGATTTGTGATGTTCTGTGTACACCCAGCCCCTCTAGAGTGCAGTGGGGGCTGCCACGTACCCAAAAAGCAGAGAAGCTCAGACATTTCCAGGGACAAAGGAACAACAAACATGTAGAAAACAGCTGTAGTAACTCTTATCAGGGCCAACCCTCAATGAGAGATGGCATCAAACTCCTTTGAGACCAGCTCTCTGAATAAAGTGCCCTCCATTGATAACTGCACTGGGTTTGTCCTAAGGGTTTCCTTTTCCAATAGCAGAATCCTAACTCCAGGGTCAATGGCACACCCAAAAGTCAAGAGCAGCCCAAATTAGATTAGATTGTCCTGGAGTGAGGGAAACTCACTGCAAACCACAAAACTGAAGGATAAAGTCACAGGTCAGCAGCTGCAGTCACAACAGGACTGCCACTCACTACAGAGGCACCAGGAACTCCCACATGGAAGGAAAAAAGGTTCTTAAGTCTACCTACTGAAACCTAAGGTACTAAAGAAGGGGTCTAAAAATATTCAGAGCTGTAAAAGATCTCTATGAAAATTAACTTTTTTTTTTTTTTTTTTTACTACACCATCCTGCTTAGGGTCTAAATCCACACCTCCCATCCAGCAAGTCCCAGCTCCCTAAACTTCCACTCTGCTGAAAGAGTTCCCTTGATAGGCTCATTTTAGGCAACTCTTCAACAGTGGAACAGTGCAAAGCAACAGGAACCTGCAGCACTTTAGAACCTTTAAAATCCCCATGTATGCCAACTGCTTCTTATATTTTAGAGATCAGATCCTGTAAAAGGTCTACTGAGTCAGAAGCCAGACTCATAACTCGGGGCCAGAATAACTTGGGATAGAAATCAAAATTACCAACCTTCACAATACACATGCTATTACAAATTTTGCTTCTCATCACACAAAACCTAATTTCCCTTTACAAAGTGATCAATCTTGCCCAAGACACATGCCTCCCAGCAAGCAGCCCCTCTATAAAAATATTCAGATAAAATAATCCTTACTTTAAGGAAGGCACCAGGATCCAAGTTCTCCCTTCTGACTGCACCAGCCCACTCCCTCCCACAATGGCAGGAAGGCCGTATGTGCCAAGAGTTATTGGCATCATCTGTAACTAGGCATTCTGCTAGTGATTTAGGAAATCTGTTAATGGGGAATTAATTGGAATCAGGATCAGCCAATTGCACAAATTTTCCCCTTGATTAACACACCCACTTGTCGACAGGATGAATTACAAGTCGTGCCATTCACTGACAAGGCTGGGAACTTGGTGCTCTTGCAGTGTGGTGGCATTTGATGTGCCCAGGAACTGGTGATCCTGGGAGGGTTTGCAGAGCTGGGGGTGGCACAGCAGGAGCTGAGCAGGGTGAGCAAAGGTCAGTCCCACACAGCCCCTGCTTGTGACCATGAGTATTTCCAAATTATTTCTGAATAAAACCCAGATAGGGTTGCCACAAGCATTTAGATTTGGTCTAATGCTACCCCAGCACCACAGGAAGAGCGTGGCTTGCTATGATAGCTTGTAGCTGGCCATGGGACTTAAGGCAGGCTGTGTTCCTCGAGTTCAGTGTTTTACAATTCCACATTAAGTACAGTGAATGCTAATGAGAGAGCCCTGGAGCTGCCTGGGTGGTTTGTAACAGGGGATGACAGGTCCCCAAGGAGAGGAACAGACTCCCCTGTAATGTGACAGGTGTGGCTGTGATTCTCTGCTCTCCTGACAGGCTTTCCCTGCTGCCCTGTGAGGAAGGACAGCCTTTTATCTCGGGAAGAGGCAGTGGGTTGGAAGAAGCTGATGATCAGCTTTGCTTTCACATGGAGGGGGATGAGTTGCAAATTACCTGCTGTCAGTGCAAGGCCAAAGCCAGAGCAGAAGGCTGGGCTGGAAACAAGATGTGTGTTAAAAGGAGAATGGAATGCTTGAAGGGTACAGAGTGTTTTGAGGCAGAAAACGTTTTGTGGAAGAGATGTCTGCATAAGTAACATCTCTGTAAGCAGGGATATATGGAGATGGGAAAATGCTCCCAGAGCTCTAAAAAAGCAAAGGTTTACTGCTTTAAGTAAAAAGAGAAAAGGAGACCCCAGGCTGTGCCCCTGCTTTACAGGGAAAAGCATACTGTGTGGGGTTTTGATGAGTAGCTGTAAGGAAGGCTGAGGAAGGCTTACTCTCAAAGACAGACTGAACCTGAGCTCACTTATGGCAGAGAAGGATCAACCTCAGCCTCTGAGAGAGAGCAGTGGGGTCACTCAGTGTGCCCCAGTGCCCCCGGGGTGTCCTGCACCCCTGTGTGCCCTCCTGGCCCCGGGCAGCCCAGCCACACACAGCCCGAGCCTCTGCAGGATTTGAGCACTGGGAATCCCCCAGTGCCAGGGGACTGCAAAACTGCTTTGGACACAGTCCAGGGAAGCACTGGAATTCTTTGCTGGCAGGTGCAACAGCAGCTCCTGGAACAGCAGCCAGAGCAGGGCAGCGTGGCACAGTCCCAGTGACCTGCAGCCAGGGACAGCAGCCTGTGCCCAGGAGGGTGAGCAGCCAACAGACACCAAATCCATCTCCTGACCCAGAGCCAGCCCAGAGGGCACCCAGGCACATCCTTCAGCAGTCACTCACTGCTGTCACAAAGGCATAAATCATGGGCTTTGCATCCAATTAGTACTCAAAGGCATGAAGACTTTTCTGCATTTAGAAATTTCTAAGAAATTAATCTCCAAAGCAATTGCTTTCAGTTTAATGCCTCCTGAGGGTTTGGAGGAGGTTATTTTTATGGAATTTTTTGCTGGCTGTTGTCAGGCTTACACTGAATGCCAAGCTCCTGTTGCTTTACCTGTGCATAAGAGGATGTTGCAAATGCCAGAGATGAGAATTTTCCTTGCAGGAGCCTGGGGCTTCCAACCCAGTTAGTACTGGCAGACACCACCCCCATCATCTTGGTGTGCCCACAGCCTGTACAGGAGCACTGTGGATACATCAGTGATCAAACCATGTCAGCTAGGACAGAATAAAAGTCTTTGAAGATTAAGCAGGAAAAAAAAAAAATTCTTTGAAAGAGATATTGAAAAGTTATGTTGTCCTTTTACTTATCTCAATGTAAAGCTTCCAACTGTGGTCTTGCAGAACAGAACTGACCAGGGATTTTTTTATCGTGCCTGAAATGATTTTGTTTCATCCCGGTGCAGGAAATTACATGAAAACCATGCAGAAAATAGTAAAGTTTTAAGTCTGACTGGAAAAAAGGCAAATAGAATGATTTATGCTAAGCTCAGAAATACTATCCCTTCTTACCCGCTGACCATCCCAAACCTGGTCCCTGCGTGGAGCCAAGAATTAAAAATACATCAAACTCCATTCAATTTGCAGGTATAAGGGAGTTTCAACTAGAAAAGATTAACTCATTCCTTCCTCTGATGCCATTTGCAGAAACCACACAGTGCACAGAGAGTCCCACCAGAAAATGGGATCTTGTTTTGCTGCAAGACAAAGTTGCACAGCTCTTCTTCAGTCAATCAAGCTGTCAGTAACTACTAGAGGAGTGTTAGCATTTTGTACTTCAGGAATACTTCAGGTGTTATATTACACAAGAGCTCAGTTCCCAACAACAGATTTTTTTTTTTTAATTTTTTTTTTTTTAAATTCAGAACAGCTTTTTAAGACACTGCAAATGAAAAGATCTGTGATATCTTCCATGTGAGAGGGCAGGGGCTGTGTTCCCTCAGCCAAAGGTGTGAGGTTGTGCACCTGAACCCACGCTCACATCACACCTTTCCCACTCAAGGAGCGCCACCACAGGAACTTCACGTTGTATTTTTCCTGGTGTAGCTGTAGGCTGCTGTCAGAACCAGCAGTTTGCATTCCCTCCACAGTTTGTCCCTGCCCCAGCGTCCTGTCCCTGTGTTGAAATCGATGACTGGGCTGGTCAAAGAGAACAGGCAGGGTATGGGATTTTGTGCAGGTATTTTTACTGAGATAGTTTCCTGTCAAATTTGGCCAACCACCTCTGCAAGATCCAGTGCAGAAGGGACAGCAGGAATGCAAAGGGAAGAGTGGAGCTGGGAGTGTTTCTGACAGCATCTGTCATTAAATAGGTGTAACACAGACTGCACCTTATGGGGACTAAGGATGTTTGTTTATAAAATCTAAAAGTCAGAAACAGTTCTGAGGAAAAGAATGAAAATTGGAGATAAGTAAGAAAAGGCATTCAAAATAGCAGAGATCCATTAATAGACTCTGATTCCAGGCAACAAGTCTGATTTTCCTTTAGCTCATATCAAGCAAAATCTGCCTGCCTCAATCACATTGTTTTGAACTCAGTTAGGATTTGTTCAAAATCTCACAGCCCACCCAAAAACTCTGCTGGTTTTCATTGATTTTTGTGCTTGGGTGAGATCAAACACACATAACCTTGCAAAATTCCAAAGGCAGATCACGTGCAAAGAAATTACCAGATACTCTGCCTCCCCATGATAGGTGTAGGTGAGCTTTTACACAACTCTGTATTTAGCTATTCCCACCTTTGATGTTACCAGTTCTCAAATGGCATTTCCCCTTTCCTTTATACTTTCTTTAAGCAACAGTGACATTTTTTAACTAGAAGCAGAAATGTCCTGGATTCTGACAGTTGCTTTCCATTGTCAGCCAGAGAATAATAGGTTCTAACTTCTAGTCTTGCATTGTTTGCCTTTTAAACTAAAATCTGCCAAAATCTTCTGTTAGTGGAGGCAGAAACATTTGCATGCTAATTTGCTTCTGAAAGATTTAAAAACGTTGTTACTGGCATCCTGGAGAAATAACTATTTAAGAAGCCTATCCAATTTAATATTTTTATTATCATTTGCTATTTATACAATAACACTGATGTCTCTGGTGTTTAACAGGGACATTCATCACTTTACACATTAGCTGCCTAATCCTAGCAAAATCCCTGTTTGGGAGAGAAGCATTGTAATCTTTCCTCTGCAGATGAGGATGTCTCAGTGCCACATCTCTGCATCTTGCCCAAGAGCACAATGCAAGAGGCCAGAGCAGGCTGGCAAAGGGACCCCTTGTGCTTGGGGCCAGCTCTGGCCATGCCAGGAGGGATCCTCAGCAGGAGGACAGCCTCAAGTTATGGAAGAATGCTGAGGTTCCTGGGCTGCTGCCCATTTCCCTGGATGGGCCTTACTGCCTCTCTGTTCATCCATGGAAATGAAGCAAACCACCCCAAATCTGAGCAGGCTTTGTTCCTGTGTGTGGTTTGTGCTTGTGTGCAGTGTGTGCTGTGACACTCTAAGGTGACTGCTCCAGACATAAAGGACAACCCAGCCCCTGGAGCTGCAGCCTCAGAGGCTCCAGGAGTGGGCACCTTGGATGCAGACCTGAGCATTCCATGCCCAGCTGGACTGATGGAACACAGAGTTAACTTTTATCACCAGCACAGGTGTGAAATGTCTTCCTGTGGTCCTTGACTGAGTGCAAGGCTCAGAGCCAGCCTCCAGCAGACATTCAGTGTCACAACTATTCTGCTTGTTACCCAAAGTCTCTGGGGACTGGCCTTGCTCCACCTGGGCTCCCAGGACTGATCCCACTGCTGCCAGAACAGGAGCCTCACTTCAGGGCAGAACAAGAAATAAATATTTATTTTCAGGCCTTAAGGTGGTGTCTCCTTCCTAGAACTGCTGCCTTGTCTATTAAAACAACACAAAATGGTTTCTCATTTCATATAGACACATCTTGAATTTCCCAGCTGTCATCTGACAGATAGGAGCATCGGGAGAGAGTAAAAAATACAAGCATAGTGTATAAACAACCCTGGGGAATAAATATTGCAGACTCTTAACATCAATGATGTGCAATTCTTTGTTTGCTGAAGTGAGCAAGTACACAGCAAGAACAGTACATAACAATTATATTAAAACACTGCACAGGGCTTGAGCTTTAAATATCTCAGAGGAAGAAAAGATAGGTGTAAAGATATTTTCAGCTGCTTCTTTAAGAGGGAGAGATGAAGGTTATACACAGGGTGTGAAGTACCTTGGGTAATCTGAGAGTTCTTGTATTGGGAGAACTGCAGCCACCCCTGGGCTGTGACTTGGCACCTCAGCTAGAGACCCTGCAGGAATCAAACACAAGCATTGCTCCCAGGATTTCTGATTAAAAAGCTAAAAAGGAAGAAATTAATGAGTTTTATTCCACACAGCATTCCTTTTAAAAGCCAGTGGGTTTTGTGACATAACAAAGGTGACACACACTCTCAATGGCTGCCCCTGAAGGTGCCACAGGTTTGCTTGTGAAGGAGAGCTCACATTTTAGGGATGTCTCTGGAGGGGCCAAAGCTCTACAGTGACAACTCCTAAAACAATGCTTCCCCTGGCAAGATCTGTAAAGTCCATAGCAATACAGGGCCTCAGATGCATCCCTCTTCTCTTTGAGACTAAAAACACTTTAAAATTATTTGTCTTTGTTTGAGAAAAATGTCTTATCTGCAACAGCACCTAATTTCTCACCAGCATCCTCCACTCTTTCAGATTTCCTCAAATCATTTGACAGATGTACTCCTTAAGCTTTATTTTGAACAATTTTCTGACACAAAACTCCCCAGTAATCCCAAAGATCTCAGTCCACTCTGCCACAGACCCTTTTCCCAACCACTCAGCCCTGTGTGAGTTTAAGAGTGAAGCATAAAGAGCACAAGGAAAGTAACCAGAAAGCTTTAAGTAGCAGAAAAGTGCCAATAATTTCTTTAATATAAATAACCTTTTCCAAACACACCTATCAATAACAATTCTCAACACTAAAGGAAGAGAAAATACATTACCTTACAATGGCACCAGAGTGATCACAGCAGTGGTTCATCCCTACAGGAGAGACAGAGATGTGGCATTAACCCTTCCAGCAGGGAAACCTCCCCTGAGCTGCAGAGACAGTGCCATGGGTGTCAGGAAAAACTCACATAAGAGGCCAGCACTGCCCTTCAGCATGCCCAATGTGATCTGGAAAACCTGTTGTAGCTACAGCTTGCCTCCAGCCTTTTGCTTCCAGCAATTATTGATCTCAGGTCTCACAGATTGCTGTGGCAGGTCTGTTAGACAGAACAAAACACTCAAAATAAATGAGCAAAATTAACAAGCAGAAAAAAAACCAGAAACCTGTTTATTCAAATTATATAAATACTTACATTCCATCAAGTCTGTTTTAATCCACATGTGGAAGATATGAAGTATTCTGCACTACTTACACCAGTGAAATCCTTGGTGGCAGATAGATGGGGCATACATTTATTAACTAGAAAGAATAGACCAATATTTTGCAGACAAATTGAGGCAGTAAGGACTACAGAGCAATCAGATCTATTTAAGGATCAGCTTGGGAGTTCTTACAACTACAAACAGAAATAGGATTTTGCTGTAAGCATGCAATAAATGTAGAGCCACAGCAGACAGGGAGACAGCCTTCCAGCATTTATAAAGGCATCAAAGCAAAGAGGACAGAAATAAGCTTTAATTCTCAAAAAATATTTTAAGTCATTAGGAAAAACTTGTGAAGTTTCACAAACATTCTAAAGGTTTGGGACCTTCCCATTGGCTGTTAACAAAATCAGTGCTTTACCTACACTAAAGTTAAAATTGTACTTCCTAAATAGAGTGGGAGTTGTTTTTCCTTGACAGTCACCTGATGCCAAGAAAGGCAAAGAAGGAAAAAGGCAAAGAAGTTCACAGGAAAGAATAGAACAAGGTGTATTTCCTCAAGCAGAAATGCAAGCAGATAAAGGCTGTCAAAAAGCACCCCTTGATGACAGGGTAATGAGGGGCAGATGCAGCAAACCTGTTTCAGCCTCCACCAAGATTTTTCTTTCTTCCTCCCTCTGTTCTTTGTCTTTAACTGTTTTCAATGTGATTTTAATGCAATGTGTGCTGCATGAATAAAACACAGCAAAGGAGGCATGGGCTGAAATCTATCCAAAATTTCAACAGACCAGGAAAGAATACTTTTTGAGCAGTTTGCAATGTGCAGGGTTTACACCTGCTGGTCCTTTACAAGAGGATACTGTACTGATGCTCAGTTTGACAGCCAAGGACACGAGCAAACAGCCTTTGACCAAGATTGCCAGCTCCATCTCAGAGGGGCACAAGATGCCACGGGCTGGGAGTGCTGGTAGATCAGTGGTGGGCCAAAATGTGTCCCCAGGAGGGCCAGCTGAAGCTGCTGGTGGGTGCAGGCTGGGCTGTGGAGCCCCCAAGGAGGGTGTCAGAGGTGGCAGACAGGAGCCGTGCTGCGGGCAGGGCAGCGGGCACAGCGCTGCGGGCAGAGCCGCCCTGCTGCTCTGCAGTGCTCTGCTGCCTCTCCTCCTCCTCCTCCTCCTCCCCAGCCGAGAGCTGGGACAGCAGCCAGCAGCTCCCAGCTCCCTACACCTCACAGGAGTGGCCTCTGGTGGCACAGCCCTGCTGGCTGTCCCTGTGTGCTGTGTGCTGTCCCTGTCACACGCGGTCACCCCTGGGCTGCTGCTCCTCAGGGTGGTCAGCAGAGCAGGGAGCACAAAGGGAGCACAAAGCTTGCACTCAAGCTTAGATAAGGTTGTGTTCCTAAAAAGGGTGTTGTTATAACGCTTACAAGCCGTAGTGTATTTCTGGGAGAAGAACCAGTATTGGAGCCACCCTCAGCTGTGGGAGCAGAGCTGAGGAGTTTGCCTGCAGCATCATCTCAGCACTCTCTGCCCAGCCAAACCCTGTGTCCAGATGGGGAAAAGTCTCTAGTGAAGGCTAGGGTGGTGTCATGTCCCTAAGTGGAGGCACAGGAACACCATCAGTGTAACTGATGTAAGATTTATGTTCAGTTGCAGTCAGAAGATTTGAAGAAAATAAGGGTGTTGTTCTGTTAAAGAGCTGTGATTGAAAAAACCCCACAGTTTTGTCCTCATATGATCTACTACACTGAGAAGTTGAATATGAAGTGTACACTATAAAATGTAACCAGCAGAAAGATGTGAAGTGTTCCTTACATTTGTGTTTTTCCAAGTTCACCTTTCAGCCACTGTGACTTTTTACAGCTGAGCTCTCTGCATGGCAGCTGCTCCACAAACTCTGAGAGAAACCTCCACGTGCAGTCAGTGGCCAAACTGCAGGGGCTTCCACAGATCTGAATGTGGTGGCACACAAGTGAGGATGAGGGAATGTGAGAAGACCAAAGTGATCCAGACTGTAGGCTGAGTAGACTTCTGTCAAGAGCTACATGTAAGAAAACTTCAAATCTGAAAATTGAGTGTGTAGGGATTTATTTACATTTTTAGAGAAGTTAACTAACCTTTCCAAAATTCCCCAGATGTTTTAGTTTGAATTCACTTTGAATTTTGGACCAGATGTGCAGATTTTTTGCTTCTTCCCCCAAAGATGTTCCCACAAACTGATCTACACTGTTCCTTAGGAGAACAAGGGTTGGAGATGTGTTATGGAGCCACTCTGCATATCATGGATAAATCTTAAATGCTATAGGCTACATCTAACTGGTGCTGCATCTGCATTTAAGACATGACTGAACTGTTGTAGATCTCAACCTTTGCTGTAACAATTTTCTTTGAACAACTGAATCAAGAATCCATGAGTCACTTAGGCATTTTTGTCAGCCTGTAAGGATCAACAGCACATCTCAGAGTTTTCCCTTTAAACTTGACTGGGACAAGCAGGACATGCACAGATATCCAGAGCTTTGCTGTGCCAGCACAGCTAAATCTTCTAAAGAGAAGTAACTTTGCCCAGCACACAAAAACATTTATTCCACAGCATCAGCATCCTTTACTATAATCCTGGTCATATTCCAGGAGTGGAGTTTGGGCACAAAGGACAAAAAAAAACAAGTGCTGAAGAAGTTGTGCATCCAGAGAGATCTGTGCCAGTGAAGTACCCTCTGCACTCCAGGGATCCTGAGCAAGTCTCAGCCAAGGAGGGAATATCCCCACAGACAGATGGATTTTGTCAGTCACACAAACACCTTTGTGGATTTCTATGGTGCCTTAGCATAAGAACAGAGAGACCTCCTTGCCAGCACTTCAGATTATTTTTTCCATGGTGAACTTCTACTGTTTTGCACATTACATCACTCAGACTCTTCAGCTGCTCTCAAAACCTGCTGAAGTTACTGGTCCTGGCTTTCATTTTCACTTGGTGAAGTGTAATCTAGAAAGGCCAACTTAACTTCTCCCACTTGTGCATCTGAATGTGAGGAGGATGCCCAGGCAGAAGCAGGGCTGGGGAAGGAGGAGGTTTCTAGAGCACAGTGAAGCTCCACACTGTTACTTTGGTACAAACTATTTCAATACAGATTTCCTGCTCCTTCTTAGGAAAGCCAGTGCTTGCTGAGACTCAAGTGACAACAACCCCTTCCCAAACAAATGGCTTCAGCAGCCCCTGGCAGCAGCCAGGCTGTTCAGAGCAGACCCATTTGCCACTCCCTGCTCAGCCCACAGCTCCAGGCAGCACAGTCCAGGGGAATGATCATATTTATTTTTTACAGCTGAGAACTTTGACAAACAGCAGCAGGCAGCAAAGGCCAGTCTATTTATATTTCTTACAGTATATATTCTTAAGAATGGCAGTCACCATTATGGAAGCTATCAAAAAGCTAGCTCTGACCTTAAATAAGTGTGCTCCTATGTCAGGCAGTCCCAGGAAGGAGAATTTATGGAGCAGATGCTGAATTCAGGGAAGGAAGAAGAGTTGGATTGTTCTTGCCAGAGATGCAGCCCAGGATGCAAGTTGCCAATATTTGGCTTAATTCTTTGTGCTCCTTTAGGACAAGAATTTAACCACCCTCACCTTTTGGTCAGACTGACTTCTGGTGTGTTCCACAGCACCCCCAAACTCAGCACAGGAACTCACAGGGCCCCAGAGTGCTGGGGACAAACTGAGTCACACGTGGTGGCATTAACATTGTATGAGGAGCACAGCAGAGTACAATTAATTCTGTGAATTTACAGACAAGAAAAACTGCTGGAGGAGCAATTCTACAGCAGGTTGGATACCTTTTGCATATGCTCTCCTTGGTGAAAATCCTGCATAATAACAGAAATTCTTTCATATCTCCTCTAACATTTCAGAGGATGAGATCATTAACTATTAATTTTCCTTGACAAAGTACACCTTTCTTTTGCAAAAATGGAATCCCAGTCAGAGCACAATGTTGTTTTGTTTACATCTCTTCTTGCCTTAATAATGTTTTGCAAAATATGCTTATTTATTTTTATGCAGCCAGCTGAAAATTATATTGCTCAAATTTATTTTATTAATTTGGGAAAAAAAGTTAATAAATTACTTGGCCCTCCCTTCAGCTCCATTACATTTGTTATAATTTATTAAATGGACTTAATTTAAGTTCATTTGCAAGCAAGGTAGTGTTAACCTAAGACCCATTCATCATTTTCTTCATAAGAAAATAGCAATGAAGCCACCTAATTTCAAAAGAAGGAATTAAAAAAGAAAAAAAAAAAAAGGAATTTACATATTTTAAAAAGAGATAATTGGAAAAAAATATACTCTTTCAGCCTGCTCCTCATCCTGGCTGTGTCCCCTCTAGGCTGCAGCCACACTCCCACAGGCCATCAATATCCTCCCTGATATTTGCCTTGTCCTGAGGGAAGCAGCATTTTCCATGTCACAGAACCACAGAATCACAGAATCACAAAATGGGTTGGGTTGGAAGGGACCTTAAAGATCACCTTGTTCCAACCCCCCTGCCTTGGGCAGGGACTCCTTTCACCAGGCCAGGCTGCTCAGAGCCCCCTCAAGCCTGGCCTTGGACACTGACAGGGATGTACAGCTGTTTTCACATTTTTGTCCTGGAAAGGATTGCTTGGGAGGAGAGGCAATCAAGGAAAAAGGAGTATTTTCCTTCATTTTGCACAGAGCCACTAGAAATGAGAAAAATTAGAAAATGGCAAAGACAGAAGTAGCATCAGTTGTAGGAGGAAGGAGTGAAAGGGAAAAGGGGCAATGCTTTAAAGCATTTTCCTCCTAGTTTGATTAACCTAAAAACAATTTAAAGCAAAAGTTGGCTCTGTACAGAACAGAGGCCCAGCAGCACCTCCTTCACATCACTTCCCATTCAGCATGGGGGAATCACTCCCTCCCTGCTCCTTGCCAGCCACCACTTTGCTTTTTCTTGTCTGCTCTCACCACTTCTGCTGTCTCCCCTCCTGTCTTTGTCTCTTCATGAAGCGTCCTGGAACCAAGCCCAGCTTGTTCAAGCTCCCAACACATCTTGAATTTTAATTCACTCTCATTTGAAGTCATCTATCTCTGTTTTAAACTCAGACACAAAGAGAATGAGCCAATTTATTATTACTTAAAACCAAAACAAATCTGCAGAGAGAGCCTGGTCCACTCTCAGCACATCACAGCGTGTCCAGCTTGGACTTGAAGGTAAATGACCTGGGGGCACAAAATTCTGCACAGGGACAGCCCACTTTGGAAAGCTGCCCTGCACCAGGCACCCAGGGCTGTGTAAAAGCCCAGCATTTAAGAGGAAAGATGACAACAGAAGGAGTAAAAGCAGCACAACCTGTTCTCAGAGCACATTACAGCCTTATCTGGGCTCCAAGGCTGCCTGGCAGGTGAGCTTTCCTGTCAGCCAATGCTGCATTTCATTCTAATTGGCATTTAAGACATTGCAATGAAACCCTTTTACTCCTTAAAGTGCAAGGAAAACACAACTCATTTTTGTCAGTGAATGGAAAATTTACAACAATAATAAATGAGGCAGGGGAAAATGGGATTCTCTGTTGAACATGATGATAGTTCACAAATACTTTCCATTAAATAAAAAGACATTAGAGCACTGAAAAACAAGTAAAGAATTCCAAGTAAACACATGTGGGAAAAGGGAAAGGTGCAACAAATATTTGCCAGTGGTCACCCTGGAACTGCACATTAGCACAAATCACAGAACCATAGAATCATTAAGGCTGGAAAAGACCTCCAAGACCACTGAGTCCAGCCTTTGATAAAACACCACCATGTCAATGGAACCATAGCTCTAAATGCCACATTGAGTCACTCCTTGAACACTTCCAGGGATGGGGACCCAGTGCCTCCCTGGCCACCCTTTCAGGGGAGGATCTCTCTCCTTTCTGCCTCCTCCTGTTCTGTGTGCTGCCCATCACCTGTTTGTAAATGGTATGCAGTGGACACAAATTTAAACAGAAATAATCCATAAAATAAGTTTAAATCACCAGTATCAATATTATTTTAGTGTGTTAGACTTTTAATTCTTGTCGTAATTCTTTGATTAATCATTTTAATGGGTGAGAAGACAATTCCTTTCACATTTTCCTGCAATCCAGCAATCTGCCCATTGCTACTCTCTGTCATCAATACAGAAACTGCAACTGCTTCAACTGCTGATTGCAGAGCCACATTTCACATTCCATTCCATGGGAATGCATTTGTAGGGATACTAACAAAATAGTGAATTATTTGGTGCATTTCTTTGATCTATAAATAGGACTTCCCTGTGGAGGATATTTTTACTGTATTTGGAGCAATCTTGATACACTCATTCAAAAGTGTAACCAAGTAATTTTCATCTCATTTTGAAGTTCTGTGCCTGCAAGAAGTAACTGTACCAGAGGGAAAAGTCAAATGAGAGACCTGGAGGTCCAAGTGAGGCAGAGTTTGGGAACAGGACACAGAGCTGCTTTGCTTTGCTCCATTTTATTTACAGCTCAGACTAAAACCTCTATCCCTTGTGTAATTTCTGGTGGCCTTTAAGAAATGAGTTGAAAGTGGCAAAATATCTACTCAAAGCTGTTTAGTTCAAAGCCAACATAAGGTGGGGGCAGCAGCAGGAGATCCTTGACCTGGGGCAGGATCATCCCTGGCAGTGGGGTGAGTGCAGAGGTAAAATATTTCTGTATAATGGCCTGGTCCTGCTGTTCCTGCTGCCTTCATCAGGCTGGAGACCTTCAGCTTCAGATGATCTCATTCACACTTCTTCTATATAAAGAAATCTTGTGTCACCAGCACATGTTATTTTTTTTTCTAGATTTGCAAGTCCTATTCCTAACTTGTCACTTCTATCCCTGGAAAACTCATTTGTTTGGACATTTTGGTATTAAAAACCCCCTAAAGGTTACAATTCTCAAAATAATTCCAAAATGGCAGGTATGCACAGTGGAACACATCACCCTGGAACTTTGCCACCAGCCCAAAGCACAACCATGAGAAAGACACACACATGCCAGCTCCTAAAATAAGGCTACACCATAACTCACTGTTTAATTTTGCTACCAAAAAAAAAAAAAAAAAAAAACCAAAAAAAAACCTGTATAGCATTCAGGCATTCAGAGGACAAGAGACCAGCTCCTACATGTATTGGGTATTTATAGTTACAGCATTTGGGAATGCAAATTGAAATGAATCAATGCCAGCAGGGATGCCTAAAAGACATAAGTGAGAATTACAGCAATTAAGAATGTTGTCTCAAAGGAAATTAGTACAGTTCATTAATTACAATGCCTTAAAGGAAAATGTACCAAAATAAGAAAGAAAGAAATTAAAATATCAGGAAATTAACAGAAAAAAAAAATTGGGGTGTAGAAAAGACAATGAGCACTGTAGGTATTTGCCACCCTTTTTTATTAACAAGGAAACGAAACAAGGAAATGGTGATAGGAACTGAACACAGGAATAACAGAGCAATATATTCTGCCACAAGATCAATGGCCAGCTCGCTCAAGGCTTTGCTGATCTAAGTCCAATTTGTCATCAAATTCTGCAGAAAGTGGTTCCAGGGAGGAGAGTGCAAGAGGAAAGTGCCTGGCTAATAGGTACACCAAAAGTTGTATTTATGGTACAACACTGCTGGAGCATCAAAGGGCTTTGAGGAGAAAAATGTGTGTTTTATACCCTGTGGATAAGTGGATTTTGCTGTGCTGGGACCCTGTGCACACTGGCAGACTGGCAGCTGTCTCGTTTCACCTGCTGCAGCTGGAAATGGGACTGGCTTAGCCCAGCCTATCCCAGGTCAGGGTTCTGGCAAATCCTGCCAAACCCTCTGAATTCCACACTCACTGTTCAGAGATGGCCCCTGACATTTTAAAAAACTTTGATGGGCAGCCAGAATGTCAAACACTGGAAACAAGGAGTCTCAATGCAGTACATCTGCCAGCCCTTTACCAGCAGGAAAATGCAACACCAGTGGCCTAAGTCTAAATGGAACCTTGGATAAACATCACTCCACTGTCTGCTGCTTATGGACTTCCAGTCCTCATTCTAGTTGTGCCTCAGACACCACAGGCTGGAAGAAACTGCAACACATAAGCCCCAACAAGATTTGAACAGAAAGACAAGAACTGCTTGTAAAACATAATCATTGATGCTTGCTGCTGATGGCATCATCACACTGGTTCTCAGGTTCATGAAGAGCATTTATGCAGCTCTGGAAAGGTGTTCCCAGTTCTCTGAGTTGCAATGGTTTTCCTGTCCTCCTTCAGGCTCAGCCAGGTGAATCCTGGTGATCTGGCTGGAGCTTGACTGGGTTTTAGCAGGAAGAGGTTCAGATGTGGAAACTACAGAAACTGGTGATAAAAGGGAAGGAACCATGTCCCTGC
Organism: Aegithalos caudatus; assembly: GCA_013389925.1. Taxonomy (NCBI): domain Eukaryota; kingdom Metazoa; phylum Chordata; class Aves; order Passeriformes; family Aegithalidae; genus Aegithalos; species Aegithalos caudatus. Next base: position 1,286,917 of record WEIU01015149.1, read on the forward strand.
CAGACTCCCAGTAAGGATAAACTGGCCTGGCCATGGTCACTCTCCTGAGGATCTGGGCCTGTATCTTTTCTGTCTACTTTCTGTCTGTACTGTATAATGTCTTTTCAAATAAACGATTTTTAGTGACATTTGAGGCATTCAATTATTTCTCTAAGTGCAAATTCTGCATTCCTTCATCTGTTAGCTCCATATATTTAGTATGGATTGAACAGCACCTGCTGACTGGATGAATCATTTGCATCCAAGCCACAAAATGGGAACTAAAGGACCTCCAGTGCTGCTGTTGAAATTGATGCTACTGATCCTGCCAATTCAACTCCTGTTGCTGGTACTAATCAACATCTCTTTAAAATGATTACAGCATTCAGATAGGGCCATAAAACTACCAGGTGGGCTGTATTTTGTACTGCTTCCTGGTTTTTCTACATTCTTCCCTACGGGAAAGGATTTATTGGTCCCATCAATCCCTCTTACACTCTTTAGCATGGGAAGGAGATGTCACAGAGTTTTAATGTCTCATATATTTCCTCAATTACACGATCATTATAACTGGTTTGGCACAAAATACTGTTTTCATCAAACTCGGTATTTAAGGCAAAAAGCAGCATTTGTTAACTTTGCTGCAGATTAATGTAAATTTATATGCATGGATGAAACAGAAGATATTGTTTATTTAAAGGTCTTCTAAACGGCATTTGCACAATAATTTTATTTTAAAAACACACAACTTTGTCCTCCAGCAAAAGATGGCACAGCAAATTCAAATCAGTAAATCTGAACCTGCTGAATCCAGCTCCACTGCTTGTCAGGGATAATATTTTTGATTAAAGATTATTTTTTTAGAGGAGAACTCGTGTGAGCTAAAGAATGCTTCAGAACAAGAGAGTTCCTTGGGTCTGGGGCATTTTCCAGTTCCAGACATTTTCCTTGTTACAGTCCCATCAGATACCTAAAATGTCCTGGTTTCCCTTAACACAGCAGCTGTGGCTCACAAGACCATGGAGGTTTTTCCCTGTTGCCATCACTCTGATGACAGTCACTGATGGAGTTTGGTGATGCTCCCCTTGTGAGCAGCTGGGCCACAGAGCTGTGCAACAGCCTGGCTGGCAGCAGGGCTAAGGACTGCCAAAGCTCTCCACCCTTGCTGGAGGGAGAAATTGCAGCAGGGAATCTCTCACTGCAGCCATGGGATGGGGTCGTTCTCCAGGCAGGGACAAACCCCTGGAGGGTGATGCTGACATTGCCCAGTGCCACTCAATCCCAGCACAGATTGCATGTGCTGGCTGGGGCTCTGAAATTGTTGCTGAGCCATAGGACCATGCTCACAAAAAACAAAAATAGGTCCTTCTGCTGCAGGTTATTTGCCAGAGTCAGACATGAAAGAGGAAAGAAAAATAGATCAAATCATCCAGCTGAGCGATTACACACGAAGCCATTGCCAGCCCCCTGATGCAGACTTCAGGGAACTTCAGTACATTTGGAAAGTTCATGAGTCTGGCTTTGGTTCTCTAACAATCAACTGTGAGTTTAAATTGTTCATTATCTTTAATTTAGGAGGGAAGAACGATTTTCTTCTTCACCAATATATTTCCCCAGTGCTGCTTTGGCCTTTCAGCTTCACGATGTAAAAGACACAAGCTTGGTGAAAAGGACAGCAAAGCAGGTTTCTATCTGTGCTCTCTTTTTGCATTTCCAAAGTTCAGTGAGCTAACACCATTCTCACTAAATGATTCTGAATTTTAGCAATAGCTTTAATATGTACCATTGAGAAATTGTAGTCCAAAATCTGTTCAGAAAATTTACCAAAGAATACTTGCCCTTGAGAAGCATGAAGAGGAAATTAAATCAGTGTGAGCGTATTTTTCCATAAAACATTATTATTGGCCTCAGGATGAATATATTATTGTTATAGCCAATATAGACTTTCACAAAGATTCCTATATAAAAGATTCAAATATTTTTATAAAGATTTTCATAGGACTTACTGCTTCTTGCTGTTTATACTTTCTCTATCCCCTTCACCATCCCTCAGGCCTGTCTGTACCTCTGCAATGTCTTTAGACCCTAATCAGATATCCAGTCACTGTCTCCCAACAGTGGCCATCCTCCAGTTTCTCCCAGCTGCTCCATCCCTGCATTCCCTCTTCCTCACCACAGCATCCTGGTCTCCTTCATGCCTCCTTCCCCTGGTCACTGTCTACATTTCCTTTTTGCACAATTTTCCCATGGCTTTGTGCTAACCTCCCTGCTTTGGCCCTGCCATCCCAGGAAACACACAGTGGTCAGCAAACACACAATTACAAGGCAGGGAGTTCAGGCCAGGTTTCCTTTAACCAGAGATGGGGGTGTAAAAGTAGACACACTCAGAAAAGCAACACTCAGCTGGAAAATGATGCCTCAGACCACAGGCACCTTGTCTGTGCTACAGCTCAAAATTCAGGCATGAAATTCTCCCCTGCATTCAGCTTCTCCCATCAGCAGCATCACATAATGAGTGACATGAAGCAGGAGGAAGGTGCTCAGGGCGCTAATTAGCACCCCTGGTGCAGCATTCCCTGGATGGGCTCATGTAAACACAGGCAGGCTCCTGCTGAATGCACAATAATGGGATAGAATTAAGAGAAGCCTAATCTTCAATTCAGCAAAAATACTCTGCTCATACGTGCCACACTCTGCTCTTCACTCCCTGACATCCAGCTAACATTTCTAAGATGTCCATATTGACTGTTTTTATTTCTTTTTGATATAAAAATGTTCTTCTAGTAACAATATAGTTGATAGGAAAGATTATTTCCTGAGTATTTTGGATAATGCAGTTTTTCAGCTATTATAAAGCTATATTGTTTTATAGATTCACTGTCTCAGTCTTTCTTTTATGTCCCTTGAATTTTTGTGTGCAGCATCCTAGAGCACCAAAGCACATGAGCTCTCTACCAAACACACAGAAATCATCACCAAGGGAAAATAGCTGGAATAATCTCCTTAAACTTTTTCATGAAGATTTATACTTACTATATTTTTTGAAGGCTTTGTCTGAAAACTTTGGCAACTGCTGCAGAGATAGAACTGGAATGTATTAAATATGCAAGAAAGTACTAATGTAACACAAGTTTGAATGACTAAAGTTATAATGTCAAAAAAATGTCATGAAAAATGTTAAACTTCAATAACAAGAAGCAGTGTGTAATACATTTGACACAACAATCCAGCACAGTTCCACATTCAGTAATAGCAATGTTTGGTGCAGTCTGAGACATTTAAATAAAGTCTATATAATAAAAATTGAACAGAACTAGAAAGAATGAAAATGACACATGCAAATTCCCTGAGCTGTTTCCAAGTCTCCAGAACCAACTTAAGTGAATGTCAAACTTTGTTTAAAATCTTTTTCTTACCACAGTCTCTTTCTGAAAGTTTCTCACCATGGTTGTTGTCAGAGGTAAAAGCTGTGGGAGGTGGCAATAGAACATTTCAGTAAGGAAGGGCACAGATCCAGCTGGTGGAGATGCAAATATTCCCAATTTGCTCTTGGGGAAACCCCAGTGATATACAGGAGATGTGCACGTCACTGAATGCCCTCCAGTGAACATCTGAACTCCAGGTGACGGAGCTATGTAAGGAGTGGAAACAAATTCTCCATCTGCTGGAGAAGGGACAGAACATCTCCAAGCAGGTTTTGAGAACTTTGAAATAAGCACCCCTCAGGCACCATTGCTGTTTTGAATCCCAGGTTTGCCAGACCCACTCTGAACATCCTGAGATACAATATGCCAAGTGCTTCTGATGCCTGGCTGTGTTAGAACTCAGGGGTGAGCATGGGTGGCACTGGGGGTTTCTACCATGGCTTTTTCCTGGAGCTGACAAGGTTCACCCGAGTCCCACTCTGCATATCAACTCCTCAGCAAGAGAAGTCTCCTAAACTACTCCTCCCAAAGCAGACAGCACCTGGCAAACAGAGACCCAGCCAGCTGTCTCCTCTGCCCTGCCTACAAGGAACAGTGACAGTGCCCTGTGTCTGCAGGGGCTGCCCACAGAGAGCAGAGATGCTCACAAACCATCCTGCACAGATCCCACGAGGGACACTGCTGTTCTCTGCCACCTGCAGAACACTGTGAGGCAAAACCTGTCCATGAGGTCCTTGTGAGAAGACCTGTACCAGCCCAGGGTGCCCAGAATGTGCTCCCCACAACCATGCTCTTCCTTCCTCCCCAAAGGATTGAAGCTCAGTGCTCAGCAACTGGAATTACAGGTTAAGCAACATCTGTTTAGCAATGTCACGTGCAGCAAGGGCTGATGTAGGAGTACAGGAGTTGCCTATTAAAAATGTTATCCACTCTCTCTGTTGCCAAGAAGCTTTGAACTGATTCCCTTGCCCCCAGCTCCTATTCATCCCTACCTGTTTGCCTGACACCTGCACTGCTGCTCTGCCCCTCTGCAGGAGCACAGAGCTCCCAGGCACTGCCTGCAGCCTCACCTGAGCTCCTGCCTGCAAAGGTTACTTACACCTGCCAGCTGGGGACACTCCCCAAATGAAGGGAAATAGGGCTATCCATCAGACACAGAAAACGTGTTGGCAGCCTCAGGCTTTTGGGTGTTTTCACAGAGAGTCAGGTGAAACAGGAAAAAATAGATTTTTTCGAGTCTGTCTCAGGTCCTCAGAAACAATTTCCTATCTCAGCAGTTCTGGGCAGTCAGAGCAGGAGACAGCAGTGCCCACTATCTTTCCAAACAAATGGTGTGTTATCCTTCTCTGTGTTTTTACCTGACATCAGAAAAATCAGCTCCATTAACACAAGGTTACACTTTAGAAATTTTTTGTCTTGATTACTCCATTTATGTAATTTATTTTGGTCCTCTGATTCCTATTAGTGGGATCAATATTAATTTAAATCACAAGGCATTTTCTCCTGCTCCATTCATGCAGATCAGGCACACTGCATTTCCCCTGCTTGTATTGCTGACAAATTAACCTCAGCTGAGATTACCAAGATCAAGGGAGAAGAATGACTGCAACCAGTTTCTCCATTGTATTTTAGGCAGGGATCAAATGGTTAGTCCACAGCTAAACTTCTGCAGAATTCTTTCTATACATCAGACTTTGGAAAAAGCATAGAATAAAACTGGTCAATGCCTGAGAAAATCAGATCATACTTAAGATAACACCTTCCCCCATAAAAGATGTCTAAATGCAGCAGCAGCCACCCTGTGGGCAGGGATGAAGGACTTGCCCCCCAGACAAGGTGGAAGAGGGCACAAGCTCAGATGAAACTTCAGCTTCCAGACAGGTCAAATTTAGACAGGAGGGTAGAAAATCATGGTTTGGGTTGGAAGGGACCTGAAAGCCCATCTTGTTCCACCCCCTGCTGTGGGCAGGGACACCTTCCACTATCCCAGGCTGCTCCAAGCCCTGTCCAGCCTTGGACACTTCCAGGGGTGGGGCAGCCAGGGCTTCTCTGGGCAATGTAACCATTACAAACCAAGAAGCAGCACAGAGAATCCCCTGTGCTGAAGCAGGGGGTAAATTCCAGGTGAGCAGCAATGTAAAAGGCAGAGAGTGAGGCTGGAATAGCGGTGGAGGATCTTGGGGAGCCTTAGGGCACTGTTTGAGCAGATGTGGCTGTTTGGGATGTGGATCCTGAGGCAGCCAAGGCTGATCCTCAGTGACAGCCAAAGCTGATGGGTCATTAGCAGGTGGCCTGTGCTGGGTTACTGAGCTGAGTGTAAGCAAGGAGTTAAATGTAAGCAACAAGTTAAACTCCAAATAAATCTGATAAAGGGTTAAAGGCCAACAATTAACATCTTCAGCAGCCATTGCAGGCAGAACCTTGAGGACAAGGTGGTTTTGACTGGATTTGGGAGTGACTTAGGGATGAGTACTATCATTTAAAGGGTACTATGACATTTATGTAGTTTCTAGTTAAATAGTATGATGCTGGAAAGTCAGATCTAGGGAAAAACAGCAGTTTGGGAGAGGACACAGGTGTTACAGAGTGCACAGAGAGGCTCTCACACTGCACAGCCTGGGTGTGCCCAAAGGCCATGTTAACATGACATGCTGAGAACCAAAGCAACTCCACACCCTGAGTTTAGTGGGTCAGTGTCCTGTCCACTTGAAACATCCCTGCCATCTGCTTACCTACATTTCCATTTGGATTCACAAGTCATCTGGAATTAGTAAATGACCCAGAGGAAGAGTTACATTGAGCTAACCCAAGTGAAGAAAGTATTTTAATTTATTTTTATGACAGCTTTTACAGCAGAGTTCAGTGAAAGATGTAAAATGCAAGGCACAGTCTGTTCATACCAGAATTCAGTATCATTACCATAAAATAAAGTGCTAAGTTAATTTCTTTTCCTGAGCAAAGCTAGACTGTGTTGCTGAGCTTCTGTCTGAGCTCAAGCCCTCACCAGAGCAGTGCCCTGCCCCAGAACACGGGGTGCACTGGAGGGCTCTCAGGGGTGCCACCCTCACCCACTGGCAGCTCTGGGCAAAGGCCACCTGCCTTCTGTCCTGTTTCAGCTGTCAGAGGGGACCCATGGCACGGCTCGGGGCTGCTGCAGGGACCACAGGCAAGGGAAGGGACACAGCTGCACAGGCAGGACACCCCCAGCCTGTGTGACCCCACTGCTCCTGTTTGAGGCCACGCAGGTGTGCTGTGGCTCCCAGCTAGGGAGTGGCAGCCTCTGGCACCAGGACTCTTCTCTCTTAGGAGGGTCCATGGTGCCAGAACAGCTCAGTTTCCCCCAGCAAACACGAGTTCATTCTGCAGGTCCCTGCAGGGTAGGGGCTGGGCTCTGTCCCTGCCACACAGCTGCCTTCAGGCCCACAGCAGGGCCTGCTCCAGACACCCAGGACACATCCTCAGTGCTGCTGGCCTCAGAGCACAGCGTGCCCTCCCCTTTTCTGCTCTTCAGCAAACACCACCCATGGCATGTGCAGCTCTGGGGGCCACACCACCCTGGGGATCCAGAGATCTGTGAGCTCAGATCAGTGCTTTCAGATAAAACCTAACCCAATCCACAATGACCTTCTTTTCAGCTTATTTAAAATTCACTGTTTGAGAGAATTGCTGGATGTAAGTGAACGATTCACATTGTTCAGGAGTTTCAGATTTCAAGTAGGTATTTTTAGGAAAGAAATGCACTGAGAGGGAATATGCTTTATCTTCCAGTTCTTTGGAAGGTATAATGCAGATGATACAGCAACTGCCATCTACTCAAAAAACGTCTGTGCCACAATCTCTCCAGCAAGCCCCTGCCAGCCGTGTGGGAAGCTGCTCCCACACATGGGCAGGCACCTGGGAGTGGAGCTGCTGCCAGCACAGCACCCACAGCCTCAGCCAAGCCTCTCCTCACCACTTACATACACTGCATCCAGATAAATGATCTCTGAATACTACTGTGACAGTCAGTAACTTGTTAATGCAATTATTAAATCCATTACCTGGTGCAGTGTGTGTGAGCAATGATCCCTGCATCCCGATGCTGAGCACTCTTGGAGAGCAGGGCCAGCAGGGCCCCTGCAGCTGCCCTGCTGCACAAAGCAGCTCCACAGCTCAGCAGCTCCAGGCTTAGTCACTGCTGCCACTTCTTCTTCTTGGCAGACTCAGCTGTGCCAATGATTTACACTGCCAGATCTAAGTTGGTCTTTGCAGAATCACAGAATTAACTAGGTTAGAAAAGACCTTTGAGATGATTGAACCCAACCTGTGACCTAACACCACCTTACGAACCAGGCCACAGCACTGAGTGCCACAGCCAGTCTTCTCTTAAACACTCTTCCTCAGGTCTCATAACCATAGCACAACTATTTCCAACCATGTACCACTTCAATGAATTCCTTGGCATTTCTTGCATCAGAATTAAATTATCTTTTCTCAGCTCCAGGCTCCCTGATAAACTTCCCACCACTTTGTAAATCTGGGCCCTTATTTTCTTCTTTTTCCCCCTGAGACATGTGGGGTTTCTTTGTTAATGTGAGAGGAATGAAGTCCAAGATGCTAAAACACTGAACCATGAACAGCTTTTGCTATTCTAGACTCAGTCTTGTAAGCACTGAGGGCATGACAGATGTGACTTTGAACAATATATTAGTATTGAGTAGGAAGAAGGTGATTCTATTTAAATTAAATGGAAAGATAATCAAAACCAAACCTGAAGGACAAACTTTTCTATATTAAAGAACCTAGAAACCATCTGGGCCAATATGTTCAGGGTCCCTGAATACGTGACAGCTTGGAAATTCTTGAATTCAGGATGGTGAATTTCCCAAGAGCTTTTGTCAAAGTCATGGAGAAAAAAAATGGAGGGCTCCAAGGCTAGATAAATAATCTCTCCAAAAAAAAAAGCATATCATAAGTAAACAGAGAATGCACATAGAACAGGGAAAAGGTACAATCAGCAAAGAAATCCCACTCAGGGGCTAGAAGATACAGAGAGGGTGGGGATATTTACAAATCAGTCTGAATTACATCTTCAAAAGGCCACAAAACCACACAACTTCAGACCCTTCAGCAAGGTAGCCATGGAGTCATGAGACAATGAAAGAGTCAAGCAGCCAAGCAGTGAAGATGAGGTTAAAAAAAAAAAGTTATAATTACAACTCAAATACTTTAAATCAGTTTTCAACCCCTCTCCACTTCTAATCCTCCACTGCTGTTTTAAACACCCCACACTGATCCATTCCCCGTGCTGTATTCACACAGTGCTCCCAGCTGGCAGCAGGAAATAAAGCACAGCGGTGGCACTGGGGACAGGCTGAGCATGGACAGGGCAGGCTGGCCCCAGGAGACACATTTGGAAGTCTTCATTTCAGCCTAAGTAGGAGAAGGATAAGTACACAGATGACTTTTCATGAATTATGAATTGGTGAAGTATATTTTTTAGCAATGAATGCTTTCTCTTTTAGGACTACATCTGACTGATGTAGATAAAACTTTTTTTTTTTTTTTTTTTCTAATACCTGCTTTAGCTGTAGCAAGTCATCATTCTATTGCCTGATGGGTAACCACACTAAATTGTACTAAAAATAATGCATAAGAGAGCTATTGGGAAGAGATTTACAACAAACCAGAATTTTTCAGGGCAGTTTGTCTGCCTTATCTCAGCAAAGATTATGTGGTTACCTCCACTCCTGCATCACAAAATCCTGGAAAATGCTGGAACATAGCAGCCTAGAAAGGATAAATGTTGAAATGCCAATCCCTTTGTACCTGACAGTAACAGCTTGGTTACCTGTATCATAAAATACAGATTTGTCCACAGGTGTTCCTGCAGACTTTGCTGTTGCCCTCAGCCTTGCAAATCCCTGATAGATTGTGGAAGGGCTCCTGGCCCTCTCCAGCACCAAGTCAGCTGTGGATTTTTGCTTCACATATGGATTCAGCCAAAGCATAACTGCTGATGCTCAGAAGGCAGAGGGGTATTGCACTATGCAGAGAGATTGAGCTGTATAAGAACCTTGCTTAGACATCTATAAATCAGTTAAACAAAACCACCTGCATTTAATCTCTTAAAGGATTCCTCTGACCTGCAGTCCCAGAGTGAGCTCCCTGGTCAGTGGGAAGAGAGAAACTGAATCCTGCTTGCCTTCCCTGTGCTCTCCCTCACAGCTTCCCTGTTCAAGAAGAAAACAAGTAAAAAAGCCTGATGCTTCAGGATTCAGCTTATGTCACCTCCTCAAAGTTGTCAATAAATCAGAAAAGAGCATAGAAAGAGAAATTGTGGCCCAAATCCATTATCACTCAGAGTTTCCAATTCTGAAGGTCTTTTTTACTGCACACATCAAATAAGTGCTGCAGCAGTGACCTGACAGAGCAGTCCTTGGTGGCTCCTGTGGCTCCCTTGGCTCTTCCTCCTTTGATTCATTTTAATGAACTATGTAGAGTCTAAAACATAAATTTCCACCTTAATTTCTTTTTCTTTTTGGCTAATCCCATGATCAGAATAAAATCTTGGCTTCAAATACACACAGCACTTTTGGAACACGCCATTTATGCCTGGATCAATCACAGATTATCAAAAACTCCCTCAAGCATTATGTGTGGGGCATTTTTCTCCCCTTTACATTAAATACTAAACTGCAACAATGAGAAGCCTAAATGAGCTAAGGTGATATTCTTTATAGTAAAAAAAGTTCCTCACACACTCAGCTCTTTCCCTCTTAGAACCTCCCATCATTTTTCACTATTTGTCAGTCTTCCATGACTTTATCAGGCAAGTTATATACATTTTTCTCTTACACACTGAAAGCCTTTAGGAATTACACGAACCACATTTGATATGAATGGCTGTATTCACCCATGTGACACAAAAAATCATGTTAAAAAACCATGAATTAACTGTTTATGTGGCACAGTATGATCCTGTATGAATCCCAAACAACACCAAAATATGGAAACCCCAGTTTTAAATCTCAGATTGTTTTTTCTGAAGACCTTAGTTTTCTCTCAGTACTGGCTGAGACTGGCTGTTCCATTGAACTTTTACAGACCTATCTGCAATGACAGGTGAAGAAAAAAATCTCAGAAAAATTCATTATAATCTGTGTGCTGTTCTCAGCCCCTCATGTAGTGGAGCCACTGTCATCTTTTCTTCCTATTGTTTTCACCCAAGTTCTCAGTTAAGAATAAAACTTTATTTTTTTCAAAGAAGTCTTTGCACAGCCATGTGGGAAAGTCCCTCTTGGTTTACAGGCTGAAAACCTTTTTACCTCTAGTTCATTATTGACTTTGGCCAATGAGTTTATTTTGAATGTCTGGTTTGGTTTTGTTTTTTTCTTAGTATACAAGATAGCTTTTAAAAACAGTGTCCTTCTGCCCTTTTGGAAGAGAAACATTGTTTTAAAAATAAATTCATTAACTCAGCAGACAGAAAATCTGATTTCTGTCTAGGATATCTGTATTAGCTTGTGATATCATCAAGACTTAAACAGATGTCTCAAGGCTTTTTCTTTGCAAAGCAGCATTTTAGGATCAGTCCTTCCCTGTCTGTAATGACTCTGCTCCCCCCTGAAGAGCATCAGCCATGGCAATGTGCAGTGTCAGAGACCCCTCACGTGCCACAGTCCCACCACCTGGACAGCTCCCCATGGATCAGATGCTGATATCTCCCAAACAGGGACACAGCATGACCTGGATCCACCAGGCCAGGGCTGTTCTCATCTCATCCTACAGGCTGAGCTCTGACACGGCTATGAAGTGAGTAGGACTTTGAGGACAGAAGTCTTCAGGTCCATAAAAGTTCTTTTCTGTGGCTTCAGAGTAGAAAGTTTTGAGGATGAGAGTTAGGCAACCATCTCAGTTCAAACTAGGTGAGGTGTTTGTTTTGTTTCCTTCTGGATATTTCAGTGCAAAGCCAGGACAGCTGGGTATCCCAGAGGAACCTTCACAAGCAGAGTGCTCTGGTTGTTGGTTTGGGTTTGTTCTCTGAAAAGGTTCAGGCCTTCAGGAAAAAAGATCTTTTGAATTTGACTGCACCTCTACAGGGATCTGAGAGCTCAGGTGCCCTTGAAATGCCTTTGGTGGTGAACATGCAGAATCTTGTTTGTCCTGATGGTTAAATGCCATTGCCTCTTCTCCTGAGAAAATTTATTAATGAAAGATGAGACACTACATTTCATAGTAAAAAATTAATGCTCCACCAGTAACTGCTGAGAGCTCACAGCATGGAAAGGTGAAGCAGCAAGCCAGCTTGCTTCCAAAGGAACAGTCTTTTCAAATATTTGTCTTGGAAGCATCCATATCTTCCTGAAACTTCAAATTATACTAAGCTCCAAGTCCCCTGCGCTCGTAACTTTTAAAAAGCAGTCATATTTGGAGAATAAGCTTCTGTACTGAGCTCTGAGGGTATCTGACAGATGTCAGGCTATGCAGTCTCCTTAAATCTGGATGAGTGACATTACTGAGACTTCTTTCTAGGAATTCCTGCTGATAATCCGTGTCCACACTGCTCAGGAGTCTTGCAAGGATTTTGGCTTGACAGAGACAAAAGACAAATTGTATGGGATCATTCAAAAGTCCAGGCTCCTGTGTCTAAGTGCCAAGGGCAGAGTGCCTGATATATCACCTGATATACAGGGAGTGATAGCTCCCAGCTGTGCCTCGTGCCTGACCAGCAGCTCAGATCCTTGCAGAGCCAGAGGAAACGTGCACAAACCTCTTCCAGGAATGTCCCTCACTGCTTGAGAATACACCTGCCTGCTCCTCCCATCTCCACAACAATAAATGGCAGTTTCACATATCAGAACAGCTCTGTGAAGAAGCACCTCCTTTTAGTTGATCTTATTTTTACATGAGACCATCTTACCTGAAGGTGGCATGTTCCCAGCTGTGTCATCCCTTTTTGAAATGGGAGGGGGAGGTCTGTAGGATATCAAAACTGGATAAAGTGTTTAAAATGTGGGCACACAACAGATCTATACAGCTGCCCAGCAATGCTATCTGGTTTATTCTCCAGTCTTTTCCCATTCTAGCTGGGATTTGGGGTTTTTTAGTTTTGCTTTGCTGCTGAATTGACAATATAATGGATAGTCCTATAAAACCACTCAGGAAAGAGATCTTGGAGTTAATAGCTAGTTCAGAGACCATCACCAGGTGTGTTTTTCCTCCCATGTGCATCACTGCACTTTTATCAACAACGAATTTCATCTGCCATTTTGTCAAATCATTTGACAACATGAGTTTGGGGATCAAGTCCTGCAAACTCCACTTGCCCTGCAGGTTTTGCTCAGCTGAGCTCATGGACAGGCTGCTTGGAGTTCTCTCATCAGCACAGGGGGAACAAATCTGCTGGCAAACTGCACCAACACAGAATAGTTCACTCAAGTTTTAAAAAGTGGCCTAAAAGCAGAGGTACAGCAGGGCTACCCTTCAAAACTGTGGGAAGCAGGAAGGAACTGGTGGGTTTGTCCCACCAGCCTGGGAGCACGGGGACTTGGAAAGCACATAGTCCCAGGTCAACACAGCTTTTGCAAACACCAAACACAGTGTAAATGCACACTAAGACAGAATACAAATGAACAAGGCCTCAAGAAGGCACTGTATCATTTTTATGTTACCCTACAACTCCCTGCGGTGTGATTTGATGTACAGAGCAGGCTGCTTTTCTTACTTGGTGCTTTCCCTCTGAGAGAGCTTCCACACACCCCCACCCCACACCCAGTCCAGGAATCAATAGTGACTCTTATGCTTAATCTGTTTCTCTAGGAGACACTTGCCTTCTCTTCTCAGAGTGCCCTGTGTTTCTGCTGAAGGCAAGGACAGCTCACGTGAGAGACAGTTTCTTTTGGAGTGTTGATTCAGACAAAGCACCTCAGAGAGAGGAGCTGTCTCAAGGCTTTGAATAACGCCACGGTTATGAGCCTCTATAAAATATAAAAGAGATTGCAGCCTGGGAGAGGAGTGTTTAGTCATGTCACAGCTCCGTGGTCTCCAACATGATGCAGTTGTTAGTCATGAAAGACAATGAGTGCTCTAAATTCAGGAATTAAGCTTTGCTCCAAAACCTAGCAATGTGAATAGAAAAACTGGGTTTGATTTTGGTGGACTTTGAGTGGTTCACGATTTTAAATTAGTATTTTAGCAACAGTTATAAAAAAATGCCTTGCTTCAGACATATTTGCTCAACTTGTGTGTTCAACAATCAAGACAAAGAGACCTCAAAATTTAGCCTACAGATAGTCTGGGTTATCCTTCCTGTAGGAAAAGTCACAGCAGTAGAGACATGAGAAACAAATGGCCTTATCAAGAGCTTCATCAGCACAGATGCAGAGATGCCTTTCTCCATCCAGGACTCAGGTGACAATCCCAAGGGGGTGGGAGGTGCCCCCCAGCCTCTCTGCAGAGGTGTCCCTGCAGTAACTGCACAGAGGAGCACCTGTCTGTCCAGGGGCACACACCCCTAATAGCTCAGGAGCAGGGCTTGATTTCTGCAAATCCAGATTTTGACAGAAGCTAATGAGCTGACAGCTTCACTGACACTGACCAATGGGTAATAATATTTTGTTGTTGTTGTTATTGCAAGCATCTGCAGTCAGCAATATTCAGGATAATAAAATGCAGCTAGAGAGCCTGACTTCCAGGAAAGGGGGATGCTATAGCTCCCTCCTATGGCATGATTCATACCCTTTTTCCTGATCATTTTTAACAGTCATCATCCTATATTTCATTAATGTTCTTCATTTAGTCAATTAACCTGCAGTGACAATTTCAGGGAAGCCACATTCTTTTTGTGCTGTGCCATTCTGCTTTCCCTTAAATTAGAGATGTCTGTCCATAGGAATGCTGGCCATGATATAAATTACTTTAGGAAAATTAATAAAACTCATCAGTTAGGCAAAATAATTTATGATTTTTTCAAACACGATAATCTATCTTGTAATAATTTCCTTTATGAAATGTCATCTAAAAGTTGAATGGCCCAGTTCAGGTCCACTTTGGGAAGAGACCAAATGTGAGTAGACTGACACTTTTGGCTTGTGAGATTTGTCAATACAGAGGGGACTGGGTTTCATGTGGGTTCTCTGACACTTCTTTCAGAGCCACCTTCCCCCCACCATTCCTCTCCTTGATCCCTTCAATCCCAACAGTTGTTATGTTGTCCTTCAAAGCATCTGCTTGAATGGCAGCCTAGAAAACATCAGTACAGGCAATGAAGCTGATGCCATTATATGAAAAGGGCCATTAAATCACCATTTAAAAAAATAATTTTTAACCTACACTATTGGGGTCACTAATTAAAAATCAATTCCTCTCTGTGTTGCAAATCTGGCAGTAATTCTGCCTCCAATGGGTACAGCAAGATTAACAGCACATCAGGTAAATGCAGCTGGGAAATGACATTTTCATTAGTGATTTATTGGGTGTGAAATTTCCACCATGGTGAAATATTCATGAACAAAGCAGGTTAGAATGTCTCCATAAATATCCATGTTACTAATTACTGCTGAAGCCCACGCTGGATTAAATGTTCACAAAGCAAAGCATTCACAAGCCACAGGAGAATTCTCTAGGACAAGACTTTTAGGGAGAAACCAAAAATACACCAAACCCAATAAGCAGCAAACGAAGAGGTTTTCTACTAATCACAGCACATCACTTCTCCTCTCCCCACAAAAACAACCAAACCAACCCCAAAACCCCAGGAGAAAGCAAAGCAAAACAGTGCAATCCCCATTAGCTGTTTGTCCTGCTAACAGAGTACCAGGGAGTGATCCTGGCCCTGAGGACCAAATGGTGGAGCAGGCACCAGAGGCAGCAGCCACCCCATGTCCCATCCCCTAAGCTGGGGCAGTGTCCAGGTGAGCAGTGCCCAGAGCTGTGCCCTCCCCCAGGGCTGGGAGCACTGCCTGTGTCCTCACCAGCACCACAGTGACCTTGCCCTGTCCCCTGTCACCTCAGGGTAGGGCCACCCTGACTGAAATGGCCCCAGCCCTGCTTGCCTCAGCCCTGGCTGCACTGAGTTATCCCCTGGGATGGAACCACGAGGGAGCTGGATTGCCACAGCACCCAGAAAGCTTCAGACAGCCCTGCAGACCCAGGGAGCAGAGACCTTCAGCTTTCTCAGCTTTGCACAGGTGGCAAAGTCAGCAGAGCAAGAGGCAGGAATTGGAGCAGCACATGCATTTTCTGTCTGCTGACTGCAGGTGGACAAAGCACCCACTCTGGGACTGCTCAGCAGCTGGTGCATGAGCTTGTGCCAGCTTTCATGGGCAGCCACAGCAGGGGCTGGGCCCTTCCAGAACCTGTAAGATGAATTTGAGCCACACTGGCTCCCAGTCACTGGTACTGGAGGTTTTGTATTTAATTAAACCACATCACAGCTCTGTGTTAAAGCACAACCAGACAGATGTGCACAGGGAGCACCACTCTGGTGGGAGAGGATGAGAAAGAGGCCACCACAGAGCCCTTGGATTGGGATGGACACCCCATAAACTACATCTGCTGTCAACAGATTGGCAACATGGGGCCCCAGACATAAACACATTTTCCTTAACATGAATGTTTATGGGCAACAAGACAAATCTGCATTGTTGAGCAACCAGGATTTTCCTTTTTCTTCACTTTTGTACAAATCTTCCATATGATCAATTGCTTAAGCCAAAGAAACTTCTCTGTCAAGTGTGGTACTGGATCACACCAAATATTTCTCATGTTTGATACTTTCCAACTGGCATGGCTTTGATAGGATTCATTTCCAGTGGAATGAGCTGCACTGTGCAACAAGGCCCAGAATTGGAGAATCAACAGCTGGCCACAGTTAATAATCTGTTAGGTCTCCTCTGGCTTTGATAGCCCCTGAATAACAACATGCAACATAGAGACATTTAGAGAGAAGTGCAATCCTCAGAGTACTCCACGTTTTGTAGATTGGAAGCTCCAAACTGTTTAAAAATAGCTTTATGAAATCCAGTTTTGCATGGTTTTGACTAAATAGAAGAAACTGAAGAAGCTGATGAAAATGCAAAAGCAGCAACTTTAAGTGAACTGAACCTCAGAAGCTGTTGGAAGATAATGGCTTCAGGAGTCATCCATTCTAGTCACTGCCAGCTTTACACCAGGGCCTCTGCATCTCTTTTTGAGCTCATTGTTAAAAACATCACTACATATTACCAACACTGTTGTTGCTGACTAAAATACTTAGTAATGACACAAACATCATTCAAAATCAAATTATCAGATGTACTGACAACATACTCCAGAATTTAATAGCATGTTAAATGATTGTGGGGAAATGTTCTGTGAAGTCAGTGAAGCAGCAGCAAAAACTAATTCAATTCTCAAATGAGTAAAAGTGAGAAACTGTTTTTATAAAACCAATATTGTAAAAATACATGCTGGCATACACTGCTGGCTTCTAGGGGAAGGAGAAGGAATTTCTTCCTCTAACAGTAACCACCTAATTTTGGTGACTGATGTAGTTCACCTTGAATCAAAATGGCCCCCTGTGTCTGGAGTAAGAGTGTCCAAAATAATACATTGAGGAATGTCATATGTTCAAAATACCAGTCATGACTCAAAACTATTTATCACTGATCATGATATGATGAACATATGGATCTCAAGTTAAATGAAATTCGTCTTAAATTTCTGGAAACTGCTAAAGAGCAAGAGCAGAGTCTGTCTCTTACCTTCTGGAGCAAAGAGCACCCTGGCATGAACACGAAGGTTTCACATTGCCCTAAATTAGTGAAGTGTACATTGATGATCATGTAGCTCCATCAGCCTTGCTCTGGCAGGAGAGCATGTCCTAGGAGAGCTGCCAGGTAGGAGAGAAACCTACAGCCATTACCAGCTTCCAAACACCTCCCACCAACAAGGAAAGGGTTTTCATAATACATCATCTCTTGGAGATGAGTTATAATGGTGCTAGAGATTAAGTAAAATGTAATTGAAAAGAGAGAATGAAACTATGAAAGTTTTAATAAATTGATGGAAGTTTTAATAAAATGCATGCCTAAAGGAAAGAACACAAATCTTGTGATAAACAAGAAAGCACAGTATGTTTGAACTTTATGCCTCTTATAAGCTCTTTTTTATTAATGTTTTCTTTACAAAGCTCAGCATGTCTAAAGCATTGAGCAAGTCACAGCATTCACAGTGGGCCCATATATTGGCTTAGAATGGCTGGTGAAGTGCTCCCTGTCTGTGATAGAAATCAAGATTTATAAACAAATAAAACAGGCAAAAAAGCTATAAAGTTCAACAAATTCATGCTCCCTAGTTTACACAGAGTTGGTTTGTGTGAATGGGTGTAGAGCACCAGCAAACTCCCATTTCTGCATTCATCCCAGCCTGGAGATCCAGTGTCCTGCACTGAGTATCCCAGTATCCCACCCCAATCCAGGCTCAGGTCCCTGCACTAAATAACAGATGCAGCACCCAGGAGAAAGACTGCCTTCACCCAGACCTGTGAGCTACTGTGGATCTGCTGCCCTCCTCATCCTCTCCTCTCTGCTCCTGCTGGAGGCAGACTTCAGGCTCTGGAGGCACAGGGCAGGAGCAGTGCCCACGCTCCCCTGGATGCAAACATTCCATTTCAGCTGGGCAACATGAGAAACCCCCCACCCTCCCCAGAAGTGACTATTGCACAGCTTCTAGCAGAAGAGATCTGGAGAAAAAGTTCATAGTCCTGGATCTGTGGCTTTGATGAGCAAAATGCCAACACCAATGGAAAACACTTATTCCTGTGGTACAGAAGGGGAGTGTGACATGAATGTTAACAATATTCCAACACTGCTGGAAGCCTGGAGCTGTCAGCCCTCCCCTCCACAGCAGACACTGACTGAGGTGCAGACACAGCCAGTATCTGAACTGAACTCACATAGTTG
Organism: Aegithalos caudatus; assembly: GCA_013389925.1. Taxonomy (NCBI): domain Eukaryota; kingdom Metazoa; phylum Chordata; class Aves; order Passeriformes; family Aegithalidae; genus Aegithalos; species Aegithalos caudatus. The sequence goes on from WEIU01015149.1 coordinate 1,305,245, forward strand.
CAGAAGAGTCACAACTCATTTTACTTATTTCTTATTGTACTTTACATTTAGTCTTTTCTGCTTCTAGCTATATTATTTAATTAATAACATACTAATAGCCAAATTAGAAACCTTACTATTTGGCTGAGCTGTCCAGGGTCAAAAGCTATCCCTAATGAAAAGCAATCTCTAGCTGATCTCTGTATTTGGAGAAAATGGGAAGCGGAGGGAGG
>WEIU01015149.1:1305653-1401285 GCA_013389925.1 Aegithalos caudatus
GGAAGGAAGGAAGGAAGGAAGGAAGGAAGGAAGGAAGGAAGGAAGGAAGGGACATATAGTTCCTCCAGAGTCAATAGGAGTTTTGCCTTGACTTTACTGCAGTCGAGATTTCTGCCTTTTCTGCAATCAAGATTAAACATTTAGGGGTCCTGTATCCAGTCCCTAAACCCATTCCATCTGATGGAGTATCACAATATCTGCACATATTTCATGATGTGTTAAAAGTGTACAAGGGGAACACTGAAAACCTGCAGTCTCTGTGCTCAGAGGAGGACAATGTGCTGGCATGTGTGAATTAGGATTGTTTCAGCTTATAAAATCATCTTTTATAAAGACAGGAGGATAACTCCTGCAGCATTCACATTTTCCAACACAGCCAGAATCTTTCAAAGCCCAGCATGCTCAGAATGAGATTGCAAGTTCCATGTATTACATTGATTTTATAATTGATTATCTTCCCAGGGTCACTATCTGGAAACCTCTAAGACATAATTTTTTTCAACTGATTCGTCTCCCTGGACAGCTGCTGCTTACAACCTCCAACTTTCCAATAGATGATGACAGCACAGTGAAGGATGGCTCAAGTACTGTGATCATTCACTTCCACCCTGTGGGCTGCAATCCAAAACTTTCCTACACCTCATTTTTTTTCATGCAGTAAGTCATCATTGGGAAGAAAGTGTCCAGATTTCCACTAATGTGAGGGTATTTAATTGCTCACCAAAATGTTGTGAGGGCTGATTCAAACACATCTGGTGTGAAGCCATGTGTGCACTCCCACTACTGACCATGGTTGCCTCTGCTCAGCAGTTCATCTGAAGACACATCTTCCATTTGCAGCTCAATACTTCCAATATCTTGGTATTTTAAGGTGTCTTTCCAGGTACTTACTGCCTTGTAACAATATAGCTAAGAATCCAAAGTCCTGTAAAATCAATGAGAGTCTTCCACTGACTGTGTGAGCTTAGATTTAACCCAGGGAAGATTTAGCAATATCAGGTTTTCATATAGAAGTACTGTCCTTGTAACCTGACAGCCAGCCACTGATCTGTGAGGTCCCTTTGTGGGTCACAGGCACCAAGGACACTGGTGAGGCTGAGGATGTGGCATTGCCATTGCTCATGGCAGGAATGCAACTGCAGGGAGCAAAATCATACATCAGGAGCAAGTAACTGCCTGTGAGTTTGTCACCTGTCCCTGCTCACCTCCCAGGGCAATCCATAAGGGCAGTTCCTGTGAAGAATTCACTTACACACCCCCAACAGGACATGGCCAGAGCTGTGTGCACGCAGGGGCCAACACCACCGCTTGGCCTGCAGGGAACATGGAATGGGAAAACCATCCACAAAACACTGGGGAAAGCTAAGAATGCAGAGAGCAAATCCTCTTAGTGGGAGCTGTGCAGCAGCAGCAGCATCCCCTCTCCCATCCCAGCATGCTTCCAGCAGGCTGGAAAAGGAGCTGGCATTGGCCCCTCTGGCAAGGACACCCAGCTTAGTGAGTCTGGCTGTCCACAGACCTCAGAGACCCTGCAGGCAAGGAGGTCACTGGTGGGGAGTCCTGCAAGAAGGAACCAGGCTGGTGGTTCCTCTCCAGGAACAGGATTTGTCTCTCCAAGTGTGCAGGGGGTTCACTTTGTAATTTTTACTAAACACTACCACCCTAGCTGGCTTTAATTCCTGATTACTTCTTCAGAGGTTACCACTTAGCCTTAGCTAGCAATTATTTTGCTGTGATTAATTATTGGTTTCAAAAGTACCACCTTCATATTTACTGGGCTATTTTATAAAGAGCTTTAAACCTCTAAACATTTGCATTTTATTCACAGTAGGACAGAAGTCCAGTTATGGTCCTCTAGTACAAAATGCATTATACAGACCTACCAGAAACCAATTCCTGCTCCAAAGACTTTACAATTTAAAGCTGTGATTGAACACTTGTTCACATCCTTATCTTGGAGGAGGTAGGTTGCTCCAAAGACTCCAAAGTGATTATTCATCCTATTCATGAATTCAAGAGCATGCATATGTATTTGCACAACTGGAAAAGGCCCCAAGGCTGGAATAACAGCAGAAGGATATAAAGAGAGATAATTGTGACTAATGCAATAAGCAGTGGTTAGAGAAGAGTAGCTGCCAAGCTGTTGCTGAATACTTTATTGGCAGCGTACTAGGGGCAAAACACAAGGAGAGATTTGAAAAAGGCCAATGTAATATTTTGTTGGCCTTTCTTGTGCATTATTATAGGAAGAAGCCCAAAAATGTCTGATGAAGATTGGATTAATGGCTTAATTTCTATGGAGTATTAAATTACCTGGCATATTGTAGAAACATTTATAATTTATAAGTAAAATGACATTAGCAATTTACACGAAGCGTAGAGAAATAGTCTAGACAAGAATTATTTTATTGAAATCCAAGGTTCACACTACAGGAGCAGGTTTAACAGCCATATCCTATAAGAGGATCCACCACACAGAGGAAGACATCAGTTTGCCTACTTTCCCTGCCTCTGCCCTGATGCAGACTGGAGTCAGGATTGAAGCAGTGCTGGGAAGAGACAGCCCCGGGGAGCCACTCTGCTGCTGCAGGTGAATGCAATCCCACTCCAGCTGCTCCACTTGTGGATTGCAGAGCATCAGGAACTGGGCAGGATCCTTCACAACATCATCCATCACTAAAATGCATTACAGAGATGGAAGCTAGAAAACAACATAAAAATCTCTTTCTGCTAAATGATGTTATGGATTGTGGGTTTCCTTCACACGTGTCAGCATTTTACTTCTAGAGGGATGTTTCCCTGTTGTGGCTAAAACAAATGTTGCAAGCAATAAAAATAGTACAAGGCTACAAAGAGCCATTTATCAGCTTGCAAAGGCCACACAGCTGAGGTCTGCAGGCACAGGACAGGAATCATGGTTAACTCATAACTACTTCAGCCTCAGGGATGGGGGTGTCACCCCCTTCTCTGCTGTACTGCCCACTGTACATTCACATTTTAAAATCTACTTTACTCCCCAGGTATATAATTTCTAACCCTCCCTATTTTTAGCTACTATTTGAGATTCCCTCATTTTTCAGGCCATCAAGAGGTACAGACAACACTGTCTGCCTTTTTAATAGGCATTCTGGGATTTGTAGCAGTAATTTTTTCCCCCAGAAAGCCACACCAGGGTGCTGAGCATCGCTGCTAAGGGGGTCCAGGCTTCCCACAGAGATAAAGGACAAGCTACCAAGAGCCTGGCTAGTAAACAGGCATTATCACACAGAGAACAGGGTAACTCTCCCTTCCAGGAGTGCAAGGAGCTCACAACCAGCCCCCAGCTGCTCTGACACCACAGGGCTGCCTGCAGTGTGGCACTATTCCTAGCAAAGAGGGGGACAGAGTCTGGATGCAAATCATTTAAACTGAAGTCCAACTCCTACTATCAGTAAATTGAATCCTGCACAAAACTCTCTGTGATGGGACAGGGGGCTCTGGGAGCTGGTTGGGTTTGTTGGAAGGTGCCCTGTCCTGTGTTTGCTCTGCATCCCATGCCAGGGAAATGGGGAGCACGAGGACATTCCAGACCTGCAGGTGCTGGAGCAAGACTGCAGCATTGTCACCAAGCTGCTGTGAGTTAGGGCTGAAAGCTAGAAACAACACAGTAGAGAGAAGGAGGTAATAAATACCAGATGGCAAAAAACTTCCAACTCTTGGTTAGCTGGTGAAAAAAGGGATCAAAACTCTTGGGTTTTAACATCTTTATAGACAGCTGTGGCTAGGTGGTTCTGTTCAGGAGTTGCCAATACAATTTATTTTCAAATACTATAAATATAATGCAAAAAATAACAGAAAACTGAATTATTCAGAAGGAGTGCTCTTTCTAATAATCTTTAAAACACGTCTACACTTAATGTCACTTTTTTCAACTTCTGCAAAATGCACTCAAGCAATGGATTCTGTGCAGCAGGGAGGTATTAATTTAACATTTTAGTGTGAGCCTGTTTTTGCTCAGTTAACTTTAGGCTATTGATGTTTTATTGAGTGAATAAATTAGTCAGGTCCTATTTATTACATCTCTCTATTTGGTTTTACATCTTGTGAGCACTGAGGGTGAGTGGAGGCAGCTGAGGCCAGAGACTGGTGAGTTGTTGGGCACATCAAGACCTTAAACTCTTCTATCCACTGGCCAAAACCATGAACATTATAAGCTGCATTATACCTTGTAGGAAGCCTGTGATGTGCAGGGAGAGGCCATCAGCCTGCTCAGGAGCTGCCTGGTCCCACTTGCTGTAAAGGCTTGATAAAGGCTCCTCAGTATGAAAACCAAATCAATGTCCCAAAGGGAAGAAAGTCTCTGGAAGCTCAGCATGGAAGAAATGCAGTTCCACACTTGATATCTTTGAATAAATCATCTTTAAATGCTGAAAGAGGCAATGACTTTGCTCATTCTTTAAAAACCCTGACAATTTCAGTGACATTACTTCTCTCTCTCTTGCCCTAGTAGTGATTTCACTGTCTTTGCTGCACATTGGAGCATTCCAGAAATGGAACTAAAGTGTTTGGGTGCCAGCAGCAGACTGACAGTACTGGGATTCAAGCATCTCCTAGCAACCAAGAGGGGCTGGTTATCCCCAGAACACTGTGATTATTTTGAGGAGGAGCCACACTGTAGCTGAGCTTTAAATAGAAGGCCTAAGTAAATAATTTTACCTGTTTTGTAACTCCTACCATATAACCAAGAAATAAGCCTGCTCTTGTACAAATCCCAAGCTGAAGCAGCTGTTAAATCCCTCTCCTCTAACGACTTCTGCTGTGAAGCAAAGTAATTGTTTTTAAATGCTGCTCAATACTTAGCAAAACTAAACTGAAGATTAATGGCTTATAGTTTTCATTTATATTTCCACTAGAAACAAGAAAAGCAGCCAAGCAAATATGCAGTTGTCTCTGTGCATAGCTCTGGTACAGTATGGCCAAGCAAATGAGTTCTGTGTTTTCCAAAGAAAAGGAAAAAATCTGTCCTGCAACACACTTGCCTTTACATCTTTGAACCTTGGCTGTTGTGAATTTTCAAGCTAACAGTTTCCTTTCTGAGATTATTTCTTCTACTTGCTGGAAAAATATCAAATCCTGGGATGGGGATATTATCAACCATAGATATAAAGACCCATCTTTTCCATGGGGTACAGTAACTGATCATGTGTCTTCTCATGCCTCTTCGCAGTTCTGTTTAATACATGCTAATGACTAATGTATACATAAACAGCATCTGTTTTTTATCTAAAAGCTTTTTAATTCAGTACTGATCAGAAGATTTGGTCTCCCTGGCCTGCCAGCCAGCTTGGATGTGGACAGGGACACTGTGGATGGGTCACTCCAAGGTTTAGAGGGAAGTTTCAAGACTCCCAATGAAAACAGAGCTTGGAGCAACTGTTCACGCTTGAGATGTCTCTGCTTGTGTGACAGGCCTGAGCACAGAGAGTTACTTCCAGCTGACATTTTGCCACTCTTTTACATAAGAGGTCAAGTTGGGAAAAACACAATGCACACAGGTGACATTCTTCTAATCTGGAAAGATTTTAATGATTTTTTTTTCCACTATATACTATTACTCATGAAATTCATAAAGGGGTTTGCAAGAAGTATTTCATTGTAGTTAACACAATGAGACACTAAACTTCCAGGAACACTGGGACATTATACAGCTGTGTATAGCCCACACCTTTACAATTACCCAGGTTTCCTCTTTCAACTCAGACGATACTGAGAAATCAGAAATGCCTTGCAAAAGTTTTTCAAGTTTATAGGTTAAAGTCTTCAGTATTTTAAAGCATTTATGGAGTAGAATCTCATATTTTCAGAATTTAAAACAATCTCAAAATATCATTTCTTGGCATTTACTTTACACTTGTAAATAGAAACATACTATACAATTACAATAAAACAGCATTTTCCACTAAATCCTATGTTATTAAATGCATTGCTTTTAAGGGATATTGTAAATACTAACTAGGAAGATAAATAAAACCCTGCAAGGGCCACAAGTCTGCAAAATCTCCCCTCAAGGAGCGGGGAATGCCCCAGGCTCTGTGTTTCCTTCCAGTTACTCTCCAGAAGCACAAAATCTCTTCTGCTACTCAAAGGGCTCATTCCAGAGCCTGTGCTGGTCTAGCTGTACTTCCCAACACCTTACACAGTGCTGCTGAGAGAGATTGATAAAGGCAGTGGGAACAAAACAGCAAAGGCAGTTTAAGATGAATCAAGGGATCAAGTTTCTGGGCCAGTCTTTTTTGTCTGGGGATTGCTTTGGTCCTGACAGCCTCGCAAACACCAGCAGAAACAATTCGGTGAAACTGAAGTTTTGCCTTCATAAAAGAAACAAAGAACTTCTGTACAAATATTGAATTCTGTGAACAGATTCTTTTTTTATCACCTACTTCAAAAAGTCATTTTACAGAAAGTGTGTAGCAGGAGCTCACAATATCATTTGTCACACTGGACAATACCAACGCTGGTATCGACTTTTCCCCCGCTGCTCACTGTGACTATGAATAAGATATTAACTTGTCCCATTTAAGTGTTTCTCCTACTTTTACTGCACAAGCACAGATAGACTTGTGCATAAATATGTACCTTTTTGTTAAATATAGAAATCCATTTTGCAGGGGGGTGGATGTGAAACACAGCAGGGACTATTATTGCACTTACCATGAATTAACTGAATCATCTATTGAGACATTCATATTTTCAAGACTTCAGCAATTAAATCTATATATAATTATTATGCAAAGCATACTCATATCTGAGTACTTAAAAAGATCTTGATGCAACCACTTGGGAATCTACTCCCAAATTCTGTGTGTGTGTGCAATGATAACACTCTCCTGGAAATGTGTGTACTTTAGAAGTTCTTTTAAACTTCTGGCCAGCCAGGACATGAGGCACCAAGAAATGCACTCCTGTGACACTGACAGGTGACTCCAGAAAAAGACCAGTTCAGACTCAGCACTGCAAAACCCACAATGAAGTCTTCTTCTCAAAACACAACTCCTAAGCCCCTGAAACTGTTTGGGAAAACAACAGAGCAGTAATGGAAGAAATAAGAAAATAATGAAACCATGAGTATGACACCTATTCCCAGATGCCTGTAAAAATATCAAGCTATTGTTACTGGATATATTTCTAAGACAATAGCAGTATCTAACACAACATTTCAGGATTTCAAATAAGAGAAGAATAATGTCATGTTAGTGCCTCTTGCAAACATGTAACTGCTAAAAGGTGATGTTTGCTCTACAGAGGGAGCAAGGTACTGGCTGCTGGTGGGTCTCTGAACCTTCCTACCCTGAGGTAATGCATTTGGGGGAAAGGAACTTTAATCTGACATGTGTTTAAACTGCCTTTCCTTGTAGGAAGGTATGAAATTATTTTCTTTCTTTGATGCCAATCCCTTCTCTAAGGTTATACCAATGCGAGGGATCTAGGATGTAGCAGACAGTAGGAGAGGATTTAAGATTCTCTAAGTGGAAATTAAAAGCAGTCTCTGGGTAAGGATCGAAGTGTAAGAGTTATAGCAAAGAAGATAAAATCTGATTCAGGTCTGAGTTTTGGTTAACCATGTAAGCACCACGTAATGGGAAAGGATCCACTTGAACACACTGTCATCAGGAGTTAGTGAGTCATAAATGATGGAGTTTGAGAAGGAAAATAAAGTTCCCAAAATACAAAGATTTCATTAAAAAAACACAAAACAAAACACCTCACACTCGCTGACACTAAAGTAAAGGTAACTCTGTGAATTAGGCAGTATCATTTTGATAGGCTGTGAGGGAAGGAATGTTTTAATAAACTAATAAAGAGATACAGATGATTAGGCCAGTAAAACTGGGAAGATGGAGTTTCATTATCCTATCCTGTACTGCATACTGTGCACCCAGGTGTGTTAAATGGAAACCTTCATCTGTACAACTTCAGGATGTTAAAAACAACACAATAACAACATGTACTTGGATGCTAATAACGGCACCGTAAATAGACATCAATTTTAGCAATCAAGGCCACCAGAGCACAGCTGTCATTAAATGCATAATAAAAACCTCCAACTCAACAAAGTGGGAGTAGAAAGCAAATCAGAGCTGCCTGGCTGCTCTGCAGGCACTGGTTCTGCTGACACCACACAGACAGAGCTTTAGCACATAAAATTAGGTATGGGCTTGTAGCACTGGGCTCTCAGGGCATTTTTATCCCCTCAGAAGTTTGTTGGTGCCTTTTGAGGATGATGTGACTTCACATTTGATGTTCAAGCTGATCACTAAATATTTTTAATATATTTGTATCTTTAATATAAAATATTTATAATTTTATATCATTTTCACTAGAAAATGTTAAATTTGAGGAAAATGAAAGGATTAGAAAGGGATAAAGACAAGAAGGAAATTATCAAGACCATCCACTGAACAGCCAGTGTATCAGTCTAGTTGCCAACATGGAATTTTTTACTGAGTTGTCTCAAGCACCAAAATCCTTTCAGATGCATTTGCAAATAACAAATCAAAATTTAACTAATCAATTACTTTGCTCCCCCTACAGCATATATGGATAAAGTGAGAGTTCATGCTAAAAAAATCACCTAATAACAATTAATCATCCACTTTCCATTTAGACAGAAAGTACCAGTCAGGGAATGTCTTTCTATCAGTTTCTTTTCTTGATATTCCTAAGTACAGCAAAAATAAACAAGGATAAGATTATTCAAACCATTCAGCATATTAGTGTCCTTTTAACATACTTTGTTGAGGCAAATCACCACCATAATGTTGTTTAAAACCTAATTTGTATGTTAAATACAAACCAATTAATATCATCCTAAAAGCCATGCAGAGTCCTTGCTTATGAAGAAAACTGCACAAAGCAATGAACTCCATCTCAGTTCTGTCTCCTGGCACACTGATGCTTGCACTGGTGGCTGGAGATCAGGCACTAACTGGTCCCAGTGCCCTCCCCTGCTGCCTGGTGGCACAGGTTCCCTCTGCTGTGCCCCTGCTCCAGCCATCCCTTCTGAGTGTAAATGCTTATAGGTTTGTAATGGAACTTCCACAGGACTAAAATACTGCCTAAACTAGGACTAGCAAAAGATTTAGATTTAACAAAAGGCTTCTGCATTCAAAAAGAAGTTAATTACTTTGTGATTTCACTCACACCATATTGAAATATACTGTGGTAGGATTCTGTTATCCAAGTTTCTGATACTACACAATTTTCAATACGAAAAGGATATCTATGGAATTATCATGCTTGGAACTCCGTGCTCCTGTACTCAATTCTTACCAGATTTACAAGGTATCAGTGATGCTGCTCTGAATTAAGTACAAGAAAGCTTTGCTTCACTCTGCAGAACATGTCACTAATAGAAAATCAGAGGCTGCAAGCACCACAAAGCCTCACAGAGGAAATGGAGACACTCCTCTCCTATGATCCCTCATAAATAGTCTTTTGAATTCTCAATCCAGCTCTGCCACTGACATTCCCAGACTATTCAAAGTCTGTCACAAAAAGTTTTACAGACAATGAAATGCACCCATTGATGGAGAGACAAGTCATGCTGCGCTATCTTCCACTGGCAGAGACTGGGAACTCCCCCTGCTAACACAAGCACCCCGGTGTGATAGCAGCTCAGGAGGTGTGAATAACATGTCCCACCCAGTAAATGAGGACAACGGTTTCAAAATTTACTTTTTTTACTCCCCAGAATTGCAAATACATTTGGATATTCAGAAAATTCATTCTCCTACTGCTCAGGCTGGTGCACTGGCAGTGACTGGGCACGAGGATGCCTGACAGCCCCTCAGAGGGCCAGCCCTGACCTCTCAGGGCACTTGTAACTTGTATTTACTGCCAAGTGTGTTCTGCAGAGAGCACACAGGTCTGGAAACATCCAAAAGTGTCACTCCAAACCAAGCAGCACAATCTGAGTATGTAACAGCACTGGGACTGCACGGAGAGCTAAGAGCAGAGGTCTGCAGACCCAGCCTGGGTGCCCGGGCTGCTGCAGGGGCTGGCTCCCACATGGAAAGGGCACTCTGCTGCCAGCCACCCTCCCAGGGCACAGCCTCCCCTGGAAAATGTCTGAAGTGAGAGTCACTACTCCCAGACTGGCATTTAACAAGCTGTCAGGATGACTTAAAAATAGCACAGGACCTAACTGCAAAACAGAGTTCTGGTTTGCTTGTTCTGCTTTCCCTGCTGTGATTTTATCAGGAATTGGCCAGCTTAATTTAGCTTTGCTAGTTGCCAGGAAATAACATAATTTTGTTTTAAATTAGCTTTTTGGCTGGGTTTTTCAAACTAATCCACCCCTATTGGCCCCTCAAAGACTGGCTGCAGTTTGCACCAGACCCTGGACCAGGAGTGCTGGGCCCTGCTCTTGCTCCCACTGCTGAGGACAGCGTGGCCACCAGGAAACCCTTGTGTCCCCTCCTGCTCCCCTGCCCACATTGAGAAAAGTCAGCTGTAGTTACTGCCCTGGCTGGAAAGCTGACACTTTTATAAGTCCTCAGACCCAGAAATACTTTGTGAAGCTGTAAGCTTTTGGGTTGAGTTGGAAGGAAGTGTGAAATAAAGGAATATAAAGCACCTGCAACACTGACACTGAACTGAGACATCTTCCAACTGCCTGTGACTTTGCCTTGCTTGCAAGACTCAGATCCTCCTCCAGCTCAAGCAAGAGCTGTTTTGTTAGTTTGAAACTAATCCAGTCAAGGTAAAAAAATCAAGGTTTAACTAGCACAGACAAAATGAGAGTGATCATGCAGCTCTTCAAAATGTAATCCATTACCTTGCTTAAAACTTAACATTCAGACATAACAATAATATGCTTTTGAACAGGATTTAAGATTACTAAAAGTAGAAGGGTCATTTGGAAAATGTCACAGCCTTGGTAAGCAGATCTGGGAATGGCTGGCAGTACCCAGGGGCATATTAAAAGATAAATCTTTCATATTTAGAATTCATCAAAACATAGTATGAGGAGCTCTTGGATTTCTGGTTTATCTGTCTCTATCTTTCAATTTGCCTTTTTGCATTATATTTCAATGTCTTGAAATTGACTTCCTCCTTCACATACAAATGAAAACTATCCCCAAGGAATTTACAAAATTCTTCTAGTGTTAGTTAGAAGTGATATCTCTGCTATCTGTTTGCAGAAAGACCTCAACACAGCTAGTCCCTGGTTAGCTTCTCTTTTCACTTTCCTTTAGGTGTTCTGTTAGAAAAACACTTTCCAATATTTTTGAGATCAAATTCTCTCCTAACAATCCTATTTTTACCTTGCTTTTATGAGACTCTGAAGAACATTGCTTGGTCATCATCCAGAACTGTATTTCTTTTCATGTATCAAATTCCATCTGTAACTGTTATCCAACTGCACTAAGACTATTCTTTAGCTAAGCAATCTAGAAATATTGCTTTTCTTCCCATTTTCCTACTCCAGTCTTTTCAGTTCTGCAACTAAGTCTTAGCCCTGGTAAAATCTAAAACTATCCCAGCCCTGGCTTATTTCTTGTCCCATGGCACAGATCTAATCAGTCAAAGGCTCTTTTGCAATCAAAAAACACGAACTTGTGTTGCTGAGCTGTTATGTAAAAACCAAGCCTGACCTTATTTCACAGAAAGCACTTCCTCCACTCCCACCTTCACAGGTGTCTGCCTCCCTGCCAGGCATTTGAGGGATCCAGGACTTCCCAGACTCTGCAGGGGCTGCCTACGTTCCCAGTTTCAAATACAGGAACCAAGATGTCTTTGTGTAAGCCCCAAACATGATCCTACTGCTCTGCCTGGTTCTCTGAAATCTTACCTGCCTAAAATCCCCCAAGGTTCATAGATCCTGCTGCAGGTAAACTTCTGCTGTCCCTCCTGCTCACAGTAATACACCTCAAACAGCAAACTTCTATTTGTTTTTGTATATTTGAATAAATCCCTCTCCAAAACAATGCAAACTCTTCCTGTTTTCACTGAAAAAACAAATTAATTTACACATGTATGGAGGATGCTGCTGCTTCTAGGAAGTGCTCCTTGTGCACACTGAAGTGGAAATTGGGATTACCAGACATGAGTTTCTCTCTTCTTGTTATTCTCACATAACCCTCCCCAAAAGAAATAATTAGAAAGCAAAATTCTCCAAACTTCAAGTACGAAGAGGAAATGTGGGGAAAAAATAATTTTAAAGGTTCCAAGAAACAGAATTTGCATGTTTTAAATCTGTAGGCAGCCCTGCAAACCATATTTTTCTCTTTTGAAAACAACTGCTCTCTGCATTCACAATTCAGCCTAATAAATTCCATAGCAACCCTGAGAAGTGCACAAATAACAGACCTCAATAAGTCACAGTAAGAACTCAGAGAGCCTTGGACAGAAAGAGGTCCCAAAGCTGCCTTGAAATTCCTGATTTCTCAGGGCAGTTACCACCAGCATTGACACTGCCTATTCCAATCCTCCAAAGGCAGTCTGTGTCTCTATTGCCTCCAAAGCCCATTTTCCTCTGCAGTGACACCACCCCTGCTCTGCAGGAGCCAGCACTCCCTGGGAGGGCAGGGCATGAGGTCAGTCCTGGCTGTCACAGCATCCTCACAGGCAGCTGTGAGCAGTGACAGGACCAGCCAGAGGCAGGGAAGCACCCATCAGAAAAGAGTCCATCGATGTGTATGGTTTATGTTTTAACATAAATTTATGATCTTGTCACAGTGACATAACAAACACCTAAGAAATAACAAATACCATAACAGGATATAAGAAAAGCATTTTTAGTTGCAGTAACTATTGGAATTTTTAGTTAAGATTTACGTGAATATTTATCTTCTCAATCTCTAGCAACTCCCCACTTAGCTGCAAGAGGGAAATACTTACTTAGATATGCACATTATCTGGTCCAGCTAACTCAAAGGAAATGAACATAAATAAAAACATTTCAGGGCTAAAATTATTTTTAGGAGATTCAAATAACTGATTGTTCCTCTAGCAACAGTAAGCACTGGCAGGGATAAACCCAGGCAGAAGATTGCTTGGGTTTCCTGAAGAAAAGACCAGGACCTACTGTCCACTTGGAATATTGCAGCAGCCTGGGTGCATCTGCAGATCCTCATCTCCTAATGCCAAGGACTGAGTGTGAGGGGCATGGCAAGCTCTAGTAAGGGTTTTGCTGGTGGTAGATTAGGAACAAAGTCCACTGGGGATGCAGGTGAGGATCTGGGAAGCCAGGGAGAGAGAGGACACAGCAGCCCAGCAGGCAGCCTTGGAGCTAGCCAGAGGGCACCACAGCAGGGAGCAGCCTGCAGGGAGACCAAAGCTGCCTTCAGTATCCAAAGCTGTTTAAAAAGAACACAAAATCCTGAACAAGAGCAGCACCACTCCCTGGATACAAAACATAAATCTGATTTCAAAACAAATCCTGCCTCCCTTCCACTGTGTCCTTGCAAAGTTGCTCTTCCTTCCCCTTTTCTCTTCACACACCTGCCACGGCTCCCCAGCCCAGGTGTCCCTTTGGCTGCCTGCAGCAATCCCATTTCCCTTCTCCCACTGCCATCTGTGCCCTGTGCTCGTGCCCTGTGTGTGTCTGCTCCTGGAGTTTGTCCCCCACCTCTGCTGCTGTGTCTGCTCCAGAACTGAGTGCTCCTGCCACGCATCCCAGGAGCTCTCTCTGGCCAGAGCTCAGAGATCCATAAAGCAGCCCTGACATCACAAATGTGCCCTTGGAAAATTCAAAACAGAGGAATAAGAGCACCTCTCATGCTGTAAAGGACCATCACAGTGATAAGAAACCCACTAGCCCCTCGATTTTCTCATTATGTCAGCACTAGGACAGTGCACTGAGCATTTAGGAAAGAGCAGCAATTAATCTGGAATAACAGCATGCAGGCAGAGACAGCTCAGAGGCAGCTCTGTGCATGCAGATCATCATGTAAAGCATCCCATCAGAGAAAATGCCAACATGCACCTGCTGGAGAGTTTGCTCACCCTTCCTGCAGCTCCATTCCCTGTCCTGCCCTGGGGGACTCCAACCCATCACCATCAAAGCAATTGTGATAGCTCCAATGGCTAAACCACTTCTGGTTTACAGGATTTGTGTTTTTACTTTCTTTGTTTATCTGAAAAACTCTCAAGATCCTTCTTCATGTGACCAGCAAACTTTTAGGAACACACGCACACACACATACATTTCTCGTTGGAAATGTTTGAAGCTACTGCCTAATCTCCTTGAAACCTGATTGGTTATTAGCACTGCTCTGAACAGCAGTTCAGGATTTCTTCCACAAACTCATTTTTTCCTACATCTCCTGGTACTGCTATTTTAAGTACAGAACTAAGAATGGATAAACACAAAGACAGGAATGAATATATTTCCCTGAAAAAAATTTGCCAGCAGAAATCCAATCCTGTTGTGCTTTTGATCTGTCATTTTCCCTGGAAGGTATTATTAGCTCAATTAGCAAAGATATCCATACCGAAATTTCTCCTTCTATCATTACTTTACAGCTCTTGAATGTAACATTCTAGAGGCAGAACTTTGAGATATAATTTATGGCAGATTTGAGAACCTTTCAGTCTTTTACCTCGTTACCATGCATTACGCTGTGTATTTAACTCTGTTCCAGGTTGTGGTAACAGACCCATACAGAGCTTGTCTGCAGTCAGGCCACCCCACAGCAGAGCCCCTGTGGACATTCAGGCACTCAGAGTGTCACTGCAAGGGCCTGGCAGGTCCTGTTGGGGGCACAGGAGCTGCACAGCTCAGCTGTGGGACTGGGCAGCTGAGGTGCCCACACACGAGCACACAGGCACTGAGACCTCCTTCAAAAACAAGAAGTTTGTGATTTGATGGAATGCTGGTCCTGCCCTGCTGCAACAAAGTCATCTCAGGCAATAAGGCAGCCTTTCAGTGCTTCTGTCATTGTTATTCTATTAACACACTCTACCTTTTATTCTGCCTGAAATAATATTGACTTATACCTTTCCTTAAGGGCAGTTTTAAGACATGGGTGAATTGCTATCTCTGCAGTATCTGAAACAGAGCAAATGTTTTCTATCAAGGCTTCACTTCTTCAAGAAACACACACCTCCACTTGTGTGCATTCAGTGCTGTGCCTGGGAGGGATGCTCACAGTGTCTGCTTCAGCTGGGGACTCAAAGGGAAGCAAATTCCAGGGGCTGCCTGCCTGCCATGGTTGGTGCTCAGCAGGAGCCTGACATTTCCAAAAGCTGTGCTTTGTGAGTGCAGAAACCAAGCACTCCTTACATCTCCCTGAAAGCCCAGCAGCTAAGTCAGGGAACTGCCACACAGCAAAGAATATTGGTTTCTTCTCAGCCTCCCTTTCCCTCCAGATCCATTCTCTCATTACACTGTACCCTGTGCAGAACAGGAGGTTGAAGGATGCAACCCAAAATCTCCCAGTCTTAGGGTAGCCCTACAAACACAGCTCCTACAAGAAATACACTTTGAGAATGAGCTTCCAGGAGAATTCCAAATGTTGTCTATAGGGTTGTTCCACCTGCCTGAAAGAGCAAAAATACTAATAAGGAGTCAAAAGAGATGAATTGTATGAGTAAATGTGGCCTGTGCAGAATACATGTAAAACTTTTGCAGAAAACAATGCAAGTAAAGGGGAAGCATTCAGGAGCTTGGTGTAATCTTGTCAGCAGTTGTTACCATCACAGGATAGTGGCCACAGCAGGATCTGTAAATGTGTCTTTAGAATAAAGAGACATTTCAAATATTACAGCTGTATGTGCAAACACCAACTTTCAACAACATAAATAAGGTGTTCATTCTGTACCTCTATTTAATAAACTCTGGTGCAAAATATGTCAAAAGCATCTCTTTATCTGAAGTCAAAAAATCCTTTCTTGGTAGACTGGCAATCACTGCTGTTTCTGTAAACTGTGAATCAACTTCCCACACCTTAAATCAGCAAATTACTGTATTATTTCTCCTATGCTTGTTATTCAGAGCACTTCACCTCGAGAGGAAAGAAATAATTTGTTTCTTTGACAGTGGCTGATAATGAGTATACTTGTACAAAAGCATTTTATAAGGGTCAGCAGCCTGTTACAGAGGGATTCTCATAGAGCTTTTCATCACAGAGCAAATGGAAAACATGCTTTTGCTGCTATTGAATCATGTCCATTCCTGAAAATTACTGTGCTTCCTCCATTTGCAGTGTGATTGAGACAGAGAATGAAAAATATCAGGTCAGTACTCACAACATGGATCAACAAAATCAGTATTACAACAATACAGAATTGTGAATATCATAAAGCACACAAAAGCATTATGTTACCCTGTATCTCCCATTATCACCTGCCATGCTGGACTGTAATGGAGGCAGGGCAAGGCTTCAGAGCACAAAATACATCAACCCATGAGGATCAGGAAATTTGTCTGTATTATTCTAGCTGTATAATAGCTTCTATAGGTTGGTCATGACTTTGTTTGAAAAGCAGGTATATACTTCTATAAAGAGAAGAGAAATACTAGTCTTCTATTTCTTTTATATTAATTTCTTTTGTATTATCCAACATTTGTGGAATGTCTCTCATTAAACCTTAATTCTGCATTGAAATAGGATTAGTAATTTTTCTACTCTGAATCCATTGGTGTTCCTATCAGTACTTTGATATTCAGAATTGAATTTCTGCTTCTGAACCCCATTTCAGAACAGTATTTTTGCCAGCAATTTATATTTTATTATTCTTATTAATAAATAGGCTTAAAAGAGTGCAATATCAGAGGCTTTTATTTTTCAAAAGCTGAGGAGCTGATGGGAACAGAGGAAGCCCCATTTCTATCCCAGAATCACAAACCTAAACTGGCACAGTGTGTTAGCAAAACAAAACAATTCAGAAGAACAGAAATTAGGGAACGTAACAGACAGAAACAATTGATTAATCCTATTGATTCAGAGCAGCACTATCTGCATTTAACACTACCTAGAAATAAAACTCTTCCTAGTTTAGAATTTACATGTCTAATAGAAACACCATTACATTAAGGACAATGAACACTGGGAAACAGAGTTACCACCCCCATCTCCAAACTACAAAAAAAAAAAAATCCAACTTGAGGTCTAAGAAAGTTGAGACCACACACCTGAGCAGCTTTTCACGATACAGAAGAATAATAACCTTATATGTAATCTGATATCAGATGATCAGCTGATCTTTAGAGTCTTTTCCAAGGGTCATCTCTTTCACAACACCCCTGAGACAGGCACATCTCCAAGGCACCTTTCTGACTCTAGATAATTATCATTATGTGTGTACAAACAGTGGACATTTAGTGCAGATAAGGAGAGAACAAGCTCACTGTTTGGTCCAAAGTTGCCAGGAGAAAAGGGATAATGGGATTCCAGGTGAGTAAATTGATTTTAAGCTACTTTCACATTCAGATCACTGTCCCATGGGTCCTTTCCTCAGGCACTCCAGTTCATGGCCTAGGATTTTTAAAGAATGGAAGACTGTGAATTGTAGGGGCAAGACAGAATCAAAGATTTGCCTCCAGCATCTCTGCTGCCCAGGCTGTAACCTCTGGCTACAGGGCAGGGCTGGAACCCAGGAGTAGCAATGGCTGAGTCACTTTTAACTGGGTCAAAAATTATACTCAGAATCATAACTGGTGGAAAGCAAGGATTTGGAGAATAGAGAGATCAAAATTTAAGACAACAGGTATTTAAAGAAATAGAACTGAAACTGCAGCATCAATTCTCCACTAAATCTCTTGCTGTGAATAAAAATCAATAATAATCTTCTCTCTAAATTTTTAGGATGTGTTCAACAGTTATGTTTCAAAGGATCTAAAAGCTAATGGAGCCTGGAATATGAGTTTCATCCTTAAAACAATATGTAACACAATTATGCATAATGTTCTACTGTGTTACAAATTTACAGGAGAAATTTGACTTCTGTATAATTGCTTATTTGACATTAGTGTCTGTGTAAATGAAATCACATTGAGCTTTCAGCTTGTCTAATATCTGTGCCTTTCCACCCATGAAACATTAGAATTAGCCTGACTTTTCCACAAGTGAAATGTCCCTCCTGATCTTTTTGGCTTTAGGTATTGCTTGCAGCCACCCACAGCCACCTACACTGTCACCATGAGAAGTAAATGTCTTTCTCAAGGACATGAGGCACAGTGAGTACACCAAATCCAGAAAAGGGAGAAACATTCTCATGTTTCTCAGCATTTCCTGTGCAGTAGAGGAAACCTGATTACAAGTAGCAGTATTTACCCAGTTCTAAGGTAAAATAAAGGTTAAGAGAATCCCCCCTCTAGGACACAAGGTCATCACTCACACGTGATCAGTATCTGTGCCCCTCTGCACAGGACTTCCTCTCCTACATATTCCAGTTTCATTGCATGGGAGATTATTTGGATCCAGGCAGCACAAAGAACCTGCAACAGACCCATGCTAGGCAGAAACTTGAAGGGAGCTGAAAGAGCACCCTTGGTCAGCAATTAGCTCCTTCTCACCAAGGGATCTCCTTTAAAAAAATTGAGCTGTCTTCAGATGAGATGCCATCAAAGAGATGGCATGGTCAGCTGCAGTCAGAGGTGAGCACCTCCTCTGCACCCACTATGATTTTCCCTCCCAATAACAGGTATTATAGCCTAGAGGCTCCAGGCATTGCTATATGAGCACACTATAATGCCAAAATAATCAGGCTTAAGTATTCCAAATTCTTATTTGAATGCACTGCTACATTGGTAAGGGATTTGTTTTAAATTAACAATGAGGAGAATATGAATAAAGATGATTTTGTATTCATAAAATGAATTTACTTGGATTAAAGGAATGGGCAGGCAAACATCTGACACAGCTAAGCTTCCATTATCTTGCAGCAAAAACAAAGGCAACACCAAAAAATCACTAGAAACTAGGTTAAAAAAGTTTGAAAAGGAGATTGAAAAAGGTGAAAACCAACAACAATGAAGGTTAAAACCCAATCCACATACTCTGCCTTTTCATAGACATAATTCACTGCAAAGAAAAAAACATTATCTCCCACCAGTGGAATGGGTCATTGCCTCAAGGAATTACTGTTACGGAATAGAAAAAGACCACAGGATATGGGGAGGAATACTGTCATCCCCTCCCCCAATAACCAAAATACAAAAACAATCTTACTGCCTGCAAATGAATAAAGACCCACAACAAATGACATCACAAAACCCAGGGTGAAGTCATGTAAGTCAAAGGCTTACAAACTGAGTTCTCCCAAAAACAATGGGAATATTCTTCCCAGATTAAATTTTAAAGATTAAATTTTGCCCACTCAAGCAAACAGCCCATGAAAAAATCCAAAAAACATCTCATCAAGCTCTACCTGTGCCTCATGCAAAAGAAAATAGTTTCATAATTCATGGTAAAAAAGGAAGAACTGATCCAGATTTTTTGTTGTTATTATAAATTAGGAACTATTTTACAGCACCCACTGAAATTACTATACCAAGACAGAAGCTCTGCAGATGCAAAATGAATTTAAGGCTCAAGGGGAAACACTGACTCCCTATGTTTGAATCCTCCTGCAGCACAAGGTCTTTTGTTATTGACACAAGGAAGAAAACACAAACAGCAAAACATTTTTGATCATCTTTTCAATTTATGATTAACATTAAAAATTTTGCACTTTTTTTTTTCTAATCACTATAATACTTCCATCACTGATCTAACATTATAGAATGAATATTTTAAGGAAAAAACAATACAAGTAGCAGCACAAAGTTTGTTTCTCGGGCAGGCAAGCTGCCATCCCTCAGAAGACAGCTGAGTCACAGAGTGTATAAATAACTCTGTCAAGAGAATAACTTAGTCTCACTGTGAAACCACTCAGCAGAGCCAGAAAGGTGGGACACAGCAGGTGTGACCAGTGCTCAAGCAGTTCCCTTTCTCCCCACATCATTTGCAACAGCTTTTCCCTCTTTCCAACAGCATGAAGGCACACAGGAATATCTGTTTCCAAGTGGAGCCATCAGGTTTTGTGAGAATTCATTAACTCTGACAATTCACAAATCTTAACTGTGCTGGGAGGTCCCTGGAGTGGCCATGTGTCAATTAGAAACAGTCCTGTGAGAAGAAAGGGAGCCTTACACAAACCTGGTGAGGAGAAGTGGAGGGTCACATCCAACCCAGCAGGATTTCCCTGCTCTCACACACAACACAGCCTTTACCTGCCCCCCTGTGAGTAGCCAGAGCACACTGAGTAGAAACTCAAGGTCATTTGCAAGAGTGGCAGCAGAGAGGCACAGATTGTCTGGACCATGCTCAGGGAAACTCATAGAAACATTTGCCTGCATCAAGTACTGCTTTGGAGAAGAGGCTTCTTTTAAATTAACAAAGCTTATACAAGAATTTTGATGCATTCAAACATACATAACTCATTACCTCAGCACTTTATATAAAAATTAAGATGTAAATGCACACATTCTTCAATTAAGACTTTCCTTGTACCTTAAGTCTTTCTTCTTTAGATCCAGAAAAAAAAAAAAAAAAAAAAAANGGCTTTTAGGCTTGTCCCTAGAACTGTATTTAGCCAAACCCTTCTGGCACAAAGTCTAGGGAAATTCACTTCATCACTGAGAGAATCACACCACTGGCAACGTTAACACAATACTGTCTCATCTGCTCAAGGACCAAGGCTGGATGAAGATCACAATGCTTTATATAACCTCATAAAAACATGGAACATAAGGCACTAAAGCATCACTTTACAAACTCTTTGCTCTTCTGCTCTTATGTTCCTTCAAGTCCACTTGTCTGTCAGAAATTTCAGTCCTCCAAAGAAATTCTGGAAAAACTCCCAACCCAAATTCAAAGTTATGCCATGGATTTCTGACAGGTAAAATATGAGGACCCCTTTGAGTCCCATCCTGAAGGCTGTGTACAGTCACCATTTCCACTGACTTCAGGGACAAGTCTGATGGAAAGATGAACCTAAAAAAAAGGCAAAGATCCAAAATAAAGATGCAGTTCCAGATGTACTTTTACCCTAAACACGTCTTGTAGGATTTGTAGTTCCCTAAAAGAAGAAACCAATTCATTGGTTCCTGGGCTGCCAAATTTTGTTCCAAATCTTATGATGCAATATGAACAGCTGGAAACATCAAAACATGTTTTACTCTCCATCTGTAATCTGCCCTCTCTGGTAAACACCATTAGAGACTTGAATCCTCAGCTGTACCAATTTCTTATTTTTAACTGGAGTAAATGTAAGCATTAGCACAATTCATGGCCAAATATTATTGTATTTCATTTTCTTTTAAAATAGGCAACAGCTAAGGTCAAGTCTTCCATAACTCAATGCCGTGTCTCAAAAACAAAGCCAAAGCTTTCTCTGGGTAGTAATGCTTATTATTCCTTTTTATCCACTCCTTTGCCTTCCTCTATCCTCTCCACCTATACAGCAGATATTTCCCTATTTTCTATTTTATTTTTACACTCATTTTACATCCATGTAATTCATGACCTCAGGTAAGGATCACAAAAATTATACTGAAGACCTCCACACTGCTGACATTTTCTTTCTATTTGATTTCTATAGAAAGAAAAACTGGGCTCCTACTTCCTGTCATCACATTATCATAGCGCAGCAAAAAGCTTTTAGCCTCAAACTGAAAAATTAACTTCTCTCCTGTATGTTAGGAGTAATTGGTGCTCTGGTAACAACCTGAATGCAGAGAGTGGCAGGCTGTGCTGCCAAGGCTGCTCCCTGGCCGTGGGACTGGGGGTTCCTGGCTGCCAGGCTCCAGCAGGCAGGCAGGATCCCACTGCTGCATCCCATCGGGAGGGCAGGATGCAGCGCGCCTTTCACATTTATCTCCCTTTCACAGATGCCCAACATCCATGAATACAAATGAAAGGATCTGACAAAAATAAGTTTGTTTGTTATTGAGAGTCAACTGTGAATGACTAACAGTCAATGAATAACCCAGTGGGTGTTTGATTACATGGCCTGCATGTTAGATTTTTGAAGACTAACCTCTCAAAGCATATTTCCATCCTCTTGGCTCCCTATGAGAGGATAAACATTTCAAAGAAGGCACTGTCTCCTGCAGTATTTGTTTGTACAGTGCCCTAGCACAATGGGGCTCTGTTCTCCAAGCAGTTCTTAATGAGAAGTTCAACACTCATTTCCTTTTATAATCACACAATAAACAGTTTGTGTTTAGTCTTCCACTTTTGTGGTAGGCAAAAGCTTCATTGATCAGATCCGTTAGTTAGTTGTTCACCTCAGCAAGAATTCTCTTGCTAGGTAAGAGAGAAGAAAGAAATTGTTTTCCTTAGCAGCTGCATTCTTGCTTGTGTTCACTTCCACAAATAATTTCAGCTAAAAACTACTTTCTTTTTTCCTCCAGGAGAGGCATTTGTTGAAGTTCAGTTTGAGAGGTAAGTTGCACGGATGTGAAATTCTTAGAGAGCACTTCAGCTGTGAATACTGGTCTCTTTGCTTTGCACCTTTGAAGACATCTTCCTGAGCTACTAGTGATCAAGATTCCAAACTGAATGCTTACTGTTAGAAGTGAGATGATCTAAACAGTGAGCAAGTCTGCAAAATTTCACCTTGATGTCTCTTTATAGGAAGCATCCTTAGGCAGGTTGACTCCCAGACACATCTATACTGCACTTTGTCTCATCACAGTTTTTGTTAACAATAAAAGTGACTTAAGCCCTGCTTGTGCTTCTGGGCTTGGAGCACTGTTTTTGTGTAACAAGCCCTCCCAGGAGCAGCTCCACTGCAGCAGCAAACACCCAGAGAGCCAAGCCCAGCAGCGCCCACCTTTGCTCCATCATGGGGAGGAACAGACAATTCTCTCCAGCAGGGCTGGAAGAAGCTTTGCAGGGTTTGCCATGGCCACCTGCAAATCTGCCTCCTCTTCTGCCCCTTTTTGCTCCTCCATCATCTTTTTACTGATAATTGCTGTGGCCAGTTTAATTTCATAGTTCTGCCTCATAACAGTTTAGTGCTATTTTAAATAGATTAAAATCAGATTAAAATCAGATTAAAATCTTTAGACACACTGTACCAGCCTCCTATAAAACTGAGCAGTTATTCATCAATTACACAAATGATGTAAAGCAGCAGAGGAATCTGCAAGACTCAGACTTATAAACTCTGGGTTTGTACCCTTTTTTGTACTTGTTACTGCTGGAAATCCTGATAAACAGGAAAGAAATTCCCAACATTGAGAAATGTGCAAGTTTAGGAGCAAACCTAAGAAAGTTAATTTTACAAAAGGCAATAATGTTAACTGCCACAAACATGTGAAGGGGGGGATGATGGACTTCTAGAAATGCTATCTAGCCACTTTTGCAAGTTTGAGAGCTTGGAAAGATTAGTAAATATAACTAGCTTACATGGCTGAAGGTGTTGCTACAAGTGCCAACTGATAATATAAAGGACAAACTACTTGTTCTAAATGCAACAGAGGCTTTGGAAAAGGGATTGAACAATGTCTAAACATTAAGGGAAAGGAGGGAGGCCAAAGGGGAAAGGAAAAAAAAAGGACACTCTCTGTTTTGATTTTGCCTTTCACTGGCTGTAATGTTTTTCTTAAGCCAAACCACTTGTCAATCTACCTCAATAACAACATGAGTGAGGCTTTTCAAACTATGGCAGCTCACTGAAGTTGCACCTTTTATGGATGAGCATCCATGGAAATTCCTCCTGGTCCCCACTGTTACACTTTGCACCAGACCCTGTAGGATAACATTGCCCCAGATATGTCATGGTGAATTAGGACATCAGTGGAAGATAATGAGATCCATGAAACCTACATAACAGAGACAGAAATAGTCCCTTGATAAAGACAACCTTCACTTCTTGTCTGCCTCAGCCTCACTGTCGAGCTGAGACAGCTCACAAAAGTATCAATTTAGAGGCACCTGTAAGGGTAGTTTTCATATAATGGGTAGCTGGTGCGCTCCCAGTGAGTCTGAGCCCACCAATTTATTTCATGCAGCAATCAAACATTAATGGGTTTCTGTTTTAACCTGTTCAGAGCAGAAATGGTGACTGAAAGAGATTAAATTGCATTCCATCATGGGTCTGCACAGTCAACGAGGTGCTTTCATCTTGCAATCACTTTTTTTCCTTTGTGGTAAAAGGAAAGTTGGGATCCGTAAAATCTTCAAACACATTGCATTCTCCAAGCAGGAACTTCCCTGTCAATTTATCAGAGATTTCAGCCTCTTGATCTTTTCTTTGTGTCCCTGATAAGACCCAATGCCAAGGAAGACTTTTCTTAAAGGGCCAGCCTATAAAAATAAGCAAGGGGGTTTTATTTCATACCTTAAAATTAGAAATGCATTATTTATAGAATCATTAATTATATATTTTGGATTTATAACCAAGATTTGAAGAAAAGCACAATATTTGAATGTACATAATTGCTATCACAGCATACAATCACTTTTTTTCATTAAGCACAGACCCTATTTCCTCCTTGTATGAATATTTTATTCTGAATACGTGTTCAGTTATTTGGCAATATCTCCTTTTCCATTTCAGCCCTTATTTTGAAAGAAGGAAACTCAGATGTGAAGATTTCCTACTGATATAACCTAGATCTACTTCTAAATCAGAATGAATTGGAAGTGTGATGATGTCTTAAAAATCCCAAATCCTCCCAGTTCTCTCCAGGCCTCAGACCCACAGGCTGGGGGAAGTGCAGGCACTTCAGGCCTCTGTAGGTCACAGGGTAGGACCTGCCTTGCCCTGGTTTGCACAGAATATTCACATTACTGAAGGTTTTTGCATGGCAGTGTGTTGAGCTGCAGACCTTTAGAGAGCTCTCTCTGTTTGTGTGTGCATGTGCATCATTTTCTCTCAGAACAGGAGCAGAAAAGGGACCTCTACCAGGTTTTCAGCCACACTAAGGAAACTGCACAATTTTCTAAGTGAAGACTTGATTCAAGACTCCAGGGAGATTTATCAAAACATAAACCAGGCCAAGCAATGTAGATGTACCAGAAGGAAGATTATAAACTTTTGTGGACGTGTGTCCCTCCATTTTCCCCTTGTGTGCCACGAGGTGCCCCAGGAGCTGGGGGAGCTCTGGCCCAAAGCCTGGCAGGGGAGGATGAGCTGGGGGAGCCAGGGCACAGGATCTGCAGGGCCACAAGGCCCTGATTCCCCTCAGCCTCATCAAATTCTTTGTTCTGTGACAAAAGGCAGCTCTTGTACATTAAATGCATTGATGGGTGACAGTGTAGGTCAGGCTTCCTTCATATAAAATTAAAGCCTTGCTCTGAAATATCTTTGGGTTATTTTTTTCCCTTTCATGGAACAATGAAGCTGTTTGATTCCCACAAACACATACATGACTTCCAAGCTTAGATGAGCACAGCAGAGATAGGAGATGATGACCCATGCTCTAGACTTGTCATTTATTCAGCAGTGACAAATATTTATAAAACCTCAATTTTCAGAACCACAGCTAAGAGTCCAAGCTCAGCTGGCACACTTTGAAGATGCAGATTCAGTATCCCAAGTTACCACATGGGATTTAGTAATGAAGACCTGACCCTCAGCCTTCCTGTTCCACCTCCCCACTGGTACAGCAGGGAAGCCACCAGGTGCTGCACCAGCCCCAGTCTGCTCAAACCAGGGCAGTGGAGCCAAAAGCAATTCATGGGTACAGGTAACTACAGAAATCAGTTGTAACCAGCTGCTGCATGAAGTAACTGAGAGCAAAGAATCTGATAGTCTACTATTATTTTGCATTTCATTTCTCTAGGTATGGTTACACTAATGGAAAAACTTTAAAGTTACTGAGACTGAGAAAACAGGATCTTTGATGTCTTTTATGCTTACTTCATTCATAGTGTAGATACTAAACCTCCTGCTTTAGAAACTGAAGACTGCTTCATTACTGAATGGCTGTGCATCATGGCCTTTACAAATCTCTATTAAACTGAGGATTAGGCAAGGGCTGGAACAGATAGACAGTATATTTTCATTCAATCTCCTTTAAAATAATGATGCATGCTACTTCATGTCATTAGTCTTTAATGGTCTTAAGCCTGTTTAATAGCACAGTAATATTCCAAAAAGGAAAAGGGAATTATTTCCACATTTAATTTTCATTGCAAAAGTGAATGCAGTTCTTTCCATGGCAGATAAGCAGCTAAAGCTGCTTGGTACCTTAACTGGGATATGACTGCATTAGCTCTGCTACATTACAGCTGGGCTAATGAAACAAAGCAAAATGATTAGATTGGGACTCCCTGGAGAATCTGGAAGTAACATTT
This sequence comes from Aegithalos caudatus, assembly GCA_013389925.1. NCBI lineage: Eukaryota > Metazoa > Chordata > Aves > Passeriformes > Aegithalidae > Aegithalos > Aegithalos caudatus. The sequence goes on from WEIU01015149.1 coordinate 1,331,933, forward strand.
GGCTTGTTCCTAGGGATGTCCATAGGGACAATGTGCAGGTGACAGACCTGGATGAGATCAAGCTGTGTGACAGAGCTGGCCACACCAGTGTCCCTGTCACAGGTCCTGTGTGAGGCTGCACTGGGACTGCTCTGGCCCTGGCTGTGGCACCTCTTGTGCAGCACGAGCTGGGTATTGCCCTGGGAATAGTGACCCTACCAAAGCTTTGTTCTGCCCTTATTTACACTGCTGGAACTCTGTGGATGTTGTAGATCCACTCCTGCTGCACCTCTGCAAAAAGGAGGTGACACTTGGGCTTCCCAGTTCCTACAACTCAATTGGAAATAAGAAGTTTTTACTTCTTTGAAAAAAAATAATAATTACAATCCACTAGCTGTTAACTAGGAGAATCTCCTACTAGTTAATTTTTTAAAAATCAGATTCAGGTGGAGGTTGTGCAATTCAGAACACAAAGGGTATCTGAGTCAAGGTTCAAAATCTTTCTTTTAATGCAATAATGTGATTGATTTTTTTTTCTCCTCCTGGGGGTTGTTACTATATTCATATTTCAGCTTTAATTATCTTCTCCAAGATAGTTAGTGCTTCCACAAGATTCCTTCCAAGTTCTAATTATACATACTGGATAGATTAGCCAGTGTTTGATAACCTTTTATAGCCAATTGACTTTAGTTTCATGTGTACAAAACTCCAAGCTGGGGAAGGAAGAGAAGTTGTATCCAATGACTAAAATCAAGTGGAGCACAGCAGCTCTGCCCCTGCCCACCTGTGCAGGCACATGAGCTCCACAGAGAGAAAACTCACATCACCCAGGCAGCAACAAAGAGCCTGCTTATAAGCAGGACCCAAGAGATATTACACAGATATTTAATATAAACTTCTACTTTTTAACAGATAAGTTGTCTGTGGACCAAAAATCCAGGGTTATTTGCACTAGGGTAAGTGACACTGTAACCTAAAATATTTAAAGATTTTCTGTGCCAGGCTGTACTAGTCATTAAAATCTACAAGCATTTCAATGATTTTTCCCAAGGATTTAAGAACAAAAATTTCATCAATTTTTAATCAAATATATTATTTTCAACTATGAAAATTCTAAAAAACTCCACCTTTGAAAACATTATAAGACTGTAAATGTGGACAGAAACATAAAACTAGTCAGGGAACTTCTCTAGGTTAACATTGGCTTGTAAAATAAAACATAACTTTGCTCCTCATGCAGGAATAGAAATCTCTGGTTTTTTCTCACCTTAACCATTAATTAATGAGGTTTCAACAGTATGAATGATTTACAGTGACATGCTCTGACAGGTTATACATGGTGAGTAATGCCTTGTCAGACGCTTCAGTATTTATATTGAGATGAATGGCACATAATGTGATGCACATGCTAACAATGAACATCAATATTTAGTACTCCCAGCAAAGCCTGCTGGTATGATAAATTTGGCCTTAACTTCATATCTATCTGCAGACTTGCCTATCAGCTATTTATGTAAAGAAATACTTCCAGAGAATGCTTATCAAGTATAATTACACATCCTCACTGCTTTGGCAAGAACTTTTACTTCTCCTTGGAGCTGTGAGCTCCACTCACATCCCTTTACAAGGCCCTGAAGTCCATTGAGGCCAGCCAGGCTTACAGCATCCTGGGAAGAGCCCAACACACACACAGTAACCAGCAAGGCTGCTGGGCAGACAGACACCCCTTACATTTATACACCTTGCTCTCCATGCACTTGGCCATCTTGAAAGTTCCCTTCCAACCCCAATCATGCTAAAAATTCCCTCAGGAAAGACAATGAAACAGCAAATGCAGTTCTGATAAAAGCCATGGAGAAGGTACCATAATGCCACACAAATCAACAGATCAAATAGTCAACAGCTACATCCCTATCCATGTTCTTCCTGCAGTTTTGTAGTGTTGTTTCCTGCACCCAAATCCCTTTCATCCTGTCATACATTCATGATGGTGCTGTTCTCAGTGACTGGGCTCAAAACCTTTCTGCTTTGTATGGTCTGAATTGATCCTGCAAAGAATTCTTTGAAAACTACTATTAGGATGATGTATGGCCTAATTTTGGTTGCTATAGTATTTAGAGACAGACTTATGACTGGGGAAACAATCTCCCACTCACTTGAAATGCAGGAAAAGCTTTCAGTGCTGCAAGAAAAGGCTTTCTGGCTGAAAAGTCATATTTTAAAGTTTACAGCTCCTGCTTCTGGCTCAGTGCTGCTACAGCAGCAAGGAGAGGAGAGTCAGCCTGGCTGGGCTGTGCAGGGCTGAGGCTACTCCAGAATTCTGCTGTAGCTGCTTTATGGGATGAATGTAGCAGCAGTTTATTACCAGAAGTACCAAGCTGCCATTCGAATTTTTCTAGTTTTAAAAGCAGCACGTTTTTATTAAGATAGAAATGGCTGTGAGGGACCAAGTGCATTTTAACACAGGCAGTGAGATGTAATGCAAGAACACTGTGCAGGCCTTTATGGCTGGCAATAGACACCATTGCCATCAACATTTTCTGCTGCCTTGCATCAAGTTTAACGTGCATAACCTTGGTGGCAGAACTTCATCTCACACTCTCTGGCCTTGGGGCCTTATAAACAAATAAATCAAACTAAAGCCAAGTCCCAAAGCAGACAGGAGAACCTCCTTTTCTCTCTTCATTCTACATATATCTGTTCTAATGACAGAGAACTTCAAAGCACTACTGAACATATGCATTGTACTTTATGAAAACCAATACTCATTTTACAAATGAATATAGGGAAGTTGAATTTAAAACAGTCCTCCAGTTCTGGTTAAAACATTCCTCCAGAATGCTCCAGCTTATCCATTTTAGCAGGATTTTACAAGTGCTAAGCACCAGTTTCAGAAGCAGCTTATACTTGTACCTACCCTCATTGATGTTCACACAGACCTTTAGGAGTCATGAACTAGGTTCTCAAGAATTAGGAAATGGCTTTAAAAACTATTTTCAAGGCAGGAAAAAATGTACCTTAGACAAATCCAACCTTAGAAAATCAGAATAACCTATCCATTGCTTGGATATGTGACAAACTCTTTTTACACACAACTCTTCAGACTGAGAATTTACACACAAGTCATTTAGTTCAGCTTTACTTCCTTTCAGGTAATTTCTCCATCTGGGGAAAAGAATCTTTTTTAAGAGCACTCCTATTTATGACAGATTCTAAACTAGCTAATGTTCTTAGTGTTGCTTCTGCAGATTTTTACCATCCTGAAGCATGAGGTACCTGTGGATTACACAATGCAGATGGTTGATGAATTTTAGTTAAACTAATCTCTGGTACTGTTCTCACTCCCAGCAATTTTAGCAGTGCCCACTCCCATTATTACACCGGAAAGTCATTCCCTGATTGCAAAGCAGATGCTTGGATATCCCACAGAGAACAGAAATGTCCTGCTCAGTGTGGTTCCAGGCCTGCTAATGAACTTTTAATTTCCTACTACTGACACTCTATCTTGCCTCTAAACCTTAAATAGGTGCCACTCTGAGTTCTTAGATCCAACACAACCCTTTCCCCAAGAGATTCATGCCCTTGCTTAGCTGATACCAGAATCGTTGGTCTGGCCAACCACAGCACATGCATGATCTCAAAATGTCACCCTCTGTATCTCTACCTTTCTTTCTCTCCCTCCCCTCTGAATGCCAGCCTGCTCTGCTGCAGGAAAGCCATCCCTTCAGAAGTGTTTCACAGGCAGTGCTGCAACCACACAGCACTCCCAGCTCCAGCAGAGCTGGCAATGCAGCATGCCAGGTGACAGCACTGCATCTAAAATTCCTGTACTCTGGCACAACCCCATATATGCACTAAACACTTAAACACACAATACAGAATATGCACTTTCCTATCATTAAAAATACCCTCTAAGAAACAATTTTCTTGTAAAATTCACTTGGGTTTTTGTGTGGTCTGATTATTTGTTTGGGGTTTGTTGGAGTTGGAGGCTTTTGGTTTTGGTGGGGGGAAGGATATTTTTTTCTTAAGAAAAATACCCTAATTCAGTAATTTTTCAGTGAAATCCTTATATGTTTCCTTCAGAAATCCACAACACATTATCCAGAAGGTCTGTACTGACAGACTGGATGCTAAAAGACTTCAGCCTTAAAGAGCTTTTTTTTGTTTGTTTGTTTCTTCCTTGTTTTACTTCAGATGTTTTCCCAGCAGTTCTAATCTGTAATAGAATATTAAGCTGTATCTCCTGTAGCTCTGTTGGTCACAGTTACTGCTAAGATTTGATTCTTACTGTTCTTAAAATGCAAGGGACAGGCTTTGCTGGGGCGTGCATGACCTTTCCAAACCACGGCCTGCTAGGAGCTGCACCGACTGCTCTGACCTGTCGATGGGCAAGAGCTGCAGAGCCAGCAGGAGAACACCTTCTGATGCCTGTAGTTAAATAACAGCCCCTCAGGAGAGCACATTTAGGAAACATCTGAAGGCTGAAAGGTCACTCTCGGTGAATCTCCCCTTTGTTGGGAGCAGGAGCTGCCATTCCCCAGCCGCTCCTCTGGCTGGGCAGGCTGTCCCACAGCGGCCTGTATCTGCAGGCCTCCAGGCCACTTCAGAAGAGGAAGTATTTTCATAGATATGAGCTTTTCTCCATAATTTATCATACTTAAAGCAATACCGAACTTCTGGCAGAAACTTTAAAAAAACCCCAAGGGGTGGAAGTTCTTTAAACCAGCAGTAAGGCCCACCCACCTTTTCACACAGGTTCACAGAGGTCTCCCACTCTCCTTGCTGGGGCCAAGGGTCTCCAAACACCGCCCACAGCAAGTAAAGCTTTTATCCCAAAAGCATCCCATGCTTAGAGTTTAAAAACCTTCCAAAACTTATCACAACATGTTAGGAATCAAGGCATTGCTCCAAGTTTTTAGCCTAGGCAGCTCTGTACACGCACAGAGCTCTCACCACACCACACTGCTCTGGCCTGACCTTGGCAGCCCTGAGCTCCTGCCCCACTCCCTTTTCTCCAATTCCTGCAAATCCTCGGCAGCTCCATTCAGCAAGTAACTCTTCATTGAGCAGAACCTGCTCTCAGGAAAACCAGCAACTTCCACCCACCCAAAGGGCCACAGCATGAGTCCTCCTACCTTTGTCTCTTTGTGTTTTCTCCTGGTTTCCATGCTGCTTTGCAGCTGCTTTTAGGTGCCTCCATACCTGTTCAAATGACAGATGAAAATCAAATTGATACCATGCCTCTGTTTGTACATACTCTGGTCTTTGGATACTTCAACTTACTTTTGAGAAAGTACATTTAGAATTTCCTATTCTTAGTCCAAGTCTGGTGTGATGCTTTTTAGACTACCTATTCATCAGCATATCAACAGACACTTCTAAGAGCTAAACAGTATTTTTACCATGAGCTATTTTGTTGCCACCTTAAAGAGCAAGTGTCTCAAAACTAGATCTTTTACTACAAACATCATGAGCTGGAAGTAACACAAATGTTTTACTTTTAAATTTTTTTTCATTTCCTCAAATCTGCCATCTCTTGACACTTTCCCTCCCTTGTTTAAAAGCTTTTCTAATCCAGAATGGCATAAGAAACAGAATGCTGTAAAGTGCATACATTGAAGTCTGACTGGGTAATTTGGCAATAGTCTACAATAACTGTTTTTCCAATCCCACTAGTACACTTTCTCAATGTTCCAGTTAATATATAAAAAATAATGCTTAAACTGTACAACTTCTATAAAAACCTAGAGCAGGCAATGCATTCCTTGGCACAACCACACATTTCAGAAATGGGATTTTTATCACAGTACTTCATTTCCAGTCAATCGAGGTCTGCATTCATAGATCATTTTGCACACACATTACTCAGCCACTGCTGCTTCTATCTCTAGTCTGGTAAATATTTTTGCCTTGTGCAAAAGGATATATGGGCAACACAGCCAAGATGAATTCTTGCATTAGTCTTGCAGCCCAGATGACAGTGACATACAGCAAGATATTAGAGCACTATGGTATCAGAAATGTACAGTAAGCCCGAGTAAAGGATGTAGCCTAGAATTTTATAGCCTAAGACCCAGAAAAACAAAGATAAAAGGTAGACTTCCACTGTATCACACGGCCAGGTTTAGTCATTCAGGATAATACACCACATCAATTAAATTTAACCTATTGATTCATCATCTTCCTGGAGCCAGCCCAGGTGCCTTCGATGACAGCTTGGCCTATTTCATGCAATGCAATAGAGATCAATAAGGAAGTGCTATGGGGTAGTAGATGGTGCCCATGTGTCTAGCTAAGAAAAAAAATATTTAACTTAGAGTTATTAAACTGTTTTACTGCTTCTAAGTGGACATCAGGATTCTATAACGTAATCCAGTAGTAAAGCAGTAAAGAAGTTTGGCTCTTGGAAGTGTTAAAAGGCTGCTGTGATTTTCTAACAGGCAGAAGAATTTTGCTCCCAGCAAGTTCCCAGTTACTGGGAGCAGGCTGGAGTCAGTTTTATGGGCACACCAGAGGCAGCTGCAGAGCCGTGCATAACCAGTGTATCATGAGCAAAGAAAGCTTTGTTTTTCTATATGGATGGGAAATCTTCATTTCTCTGTACAAGCATTAATCCACTGAAATCAGGCATATTTAAAAGACAGAGTTCAGGTTAAGCCATTCTTTCTCCAGCCCAGCAATGCTGCATGTACAGCATTTATGCTTCCAGCCTTATCAGCATTCAAAGCCACAGCAGTTTAGCTAACAGTACTAAGATTTTTAAACAGCTAATGAATTCTGAGCATGGCCAGCACTACTTTAATTCAAATTTGCTTTATAGTGAGTTCCCTCAGCTCAGCAAAGAACGCAGTTTAATGTGCAATTAAGGCTCTCTTTGCTATGTAAGCTGTTTTTATTATATCAAAAATCAAAAATGAGAAGAATTAACACATTGGAGAGTCAGTCTAAGGTGATGAAGAAGAGGAAAGTTTATGCAAAATACAGACTGTATCCAAGTTTCAGTCACCTTGAAGACCATGGAAAACCAAACAGCTCATTAAACATTTTATTAGTCAATTTCCTAAAATGATACAGAAGGACCATAGAGCTTTAGCAGAGTGACTACTGAAATCCCTTCATATAAGACCTGTACTATCCTGCTCTTATTTGCAAATTTATATGACATGTAGTAAACATATATATAAATAACACAGAAATGGTCTTGTGATAGTAAGTAATCCACACAAATTCTATCAGAGCAATAAACTCTCTCAGAATTTTATCCTCAGGGCTCCAGATAACCTCATCCAGTGAGGAATTCAATAACTCCATCACTCAAGAACCAGAAAGCGGGGTGGTAACTGGGTTTGGATGTAATGCTAATGAAACTCTACAGATGCAGCTTCTCAAACTGAATTAATTTGATGAGAATAGAACACAGAGAATCATTTCAGGCTTATTTTTGACATCTTTCAAAGTTAGAATACTTCCAAATTTATATGCTTGAAACCCTAGCAACTGCCTCAATTTTCTAATGTAATATCTTTGTGGGTAGAATCCTGGAAGACAAAAATTTATTAGCACATGGCAGTATTATTTAATCTAACTTGGTCTGCAGGCTCAAAACACTTAATCTAAATTCCTACAGAATTAACCATATTTAGTGTTACTATGATTGAATTTTAATAACCTGAAATTAAAGCTGGGCCAGTTGGAGGAGGGAGATAAAAACTGAGCTACTCATTTTTTTGCTTTCAAACACTTGCAAGTTCTTAATTTTTAACAAGCGAGAGACCTCCAGGCATGGCACATATCACAGTTTGGTGGGTACTCTACAAAATAAGATGAAGCTAAAAAATGAGTACTTTTCTTTCTTCCAAATAGCTTCCAACTAAAATAAGAAAAAAAAATTTAAAAGACCAAACAGATTGAGGCATGAAGAAACAGCACTGCTTTATGAAAGCTTAGTGGTTTAATGCCAAGTGTCCCACATTTTTTTACCAGCAGAAATATTTTGAGGTATTTGATGGTGTGATGGGCTTGTGTGGAAGGGGCAACATGGAAAAATTTTAAAGAGGTGGCTCACAGTAACACACTGGGAGGATGAACTGGAAGGAAAGGCTGAACAGGGGCAAGGATATCTCAGAAGAGCAGGATTCATGGTAGAAGGACAGCCTAGGTCAGTGCTCAGTGAAAGAGAGGGAAGAAGTCAAGGAAGAGCTGAATCCAGAGCGGGATGAGCTCAAAGAAAGTCTCTAAAGTTGTCTCAGCAACTGCACACGGTAACTCACGTGTGCCAGAAATCTCTCCCATTTCAAAACTTAGACCACAACCTTCCTTTGCAGTTACAGATACAGGTTACCTGGGCCTAAGACTTTGTAATTCAGGGCCAAGGAAGATGCCATGGTGCTGGCTACTGTAATTCCTGCTGCTAAGGCTCTAACCTCATCTGGGGAAAATAACACATCTGGGAAAAAATATGGTTTTGGCATGTGATACTAACAATAAAGTGTCACAAGTTTTCAAGGGTGTGTTGCCATGCTAAGATGCAGAATCAAACACAACACTGTAACTTAGAGAAGCTGCCTAACTTCAGGCATTTATCCTTGACAGGAATGGCCTGTGGGAAGCACACCTCTCTCTTATTTACACAGAAAAACTCAGGCTTCTAAACTGAGAGGGTCTGCATCTCCACATTGACTCATGCTGTCAAACATAACTGCAATAAAAAGCACCATCCTATTTGGATTTCATATTGATCCATGTTCTTGTGTGAATGGCGTTATTTTCTTCCTTGACCTCAGTTCAGGGAACAATTTAGAAGCTTTTCAAAATCTGCTTTTCCATTATTCAGAGCCAGATTTGAATTTATTGAACAAGAACTCTTTTTACAAATGCTTTTTTTTCTGGATTTTTTTTTTTTTTTTAACATCTTGCTTTTCTGTTCTCTCCCTCCTGTCCCAAGGTGGATGTGAACTTCAGGCTGCCTGAGCAGCTTTTAAACATTAAACAAAACACATCAGCTTGCCATGTCTGTCTCAGCAGAAAGTCAATATTCACTCCAGGAGCAATCAAGCACCCAAGAACAGAGGCTATAGCAAAAGGCCATAAAAATGTAGTAACAATGCCTGAAAGTGCTTTGAGTAAAGGTTTTCTTGTAAACCTGCAGCTGAAACCAACTTTATCTAAGAAATTACAAAGGCTTTGATCAATCTGAACTAAATTTTTATATTATAAACCCAGTATGTGGCCAAGTGTAATTTTGAACCATGCAACACACAAAGACCTTCTACCAAGCTTACTGAAATTCCAGTAATAAAGTTTTTGTGTAAATTTTGCAATTCTATACCTTTGATGTGCTCAGCATTTTAGCTAACCTGCATCTCAGGATCTTTATTGGTTCTATAAATGGAAATAGTGAGAAAAATATTGGTTTTGTAGCAGTACAGCTTTGAAAATGTTTACCTAGTAAATAAACAAACTCATTTCACATATGTCACTGATCGTGCACTGGATGACAAATGCTTTTATGACTACCAATCTCAAGAAGAGTTTCAATGAAGAAACACCTATGTCAAGAACAATACACACTACAAATGACCTTTTTTTTCCCAGATCAACTCAAAAATAATGTAGTTAACCCTGCAAAGATTTTAACCTTCATCTTATGAAAGTAGAAATGCTTTTTTTGTTGTGAAAAATCTGTATAAATAAAATTACTAAAGATTCTATAGACTTTAAAAATAATTTGCATATTATTAAATAGTCCAGGTAAGTGCTATATAATTTCACCCTTAAATAAGTAATCTTGAGACACAATTCTAAATCTGGGAATTTGATGGTCACTGAAAAAAGCTACATGCTGAGATGCAGAATGGACAGGAAATTGGTTCTGTACTTATCCAAATCTTGCCACCAAAGGATACAAGCACCTGTGTTCTCAGGTACATGCTGAGGTATGAGGAAGTAATTTAATTTCTATTTAATAGCATTTTATTTCTTCAAAGGAAATGGCCAAACTAATTCTACTGTAATTTATCCAACAATTCTCAGAATTCAGAATGCTTTCCATTCTTAGGCATGCAGTGCTTCTGCAAAATGGTGGGCAAAAGAAAAGGAGGAGCTCGCAGGAAAAAAAAAAACATTATGAAGAACTAGGATTTCTTATAAGGGCAACAAAAGATTTTGCAACAGACTAGCACCAAACAAGATAATAATTCCTGTATATCTAACAAAGGCCAAATCCTACTGTGACTTATGAGCATTCTCAGTGTTCCCTGCAGCTGAACCAAGCGAGTGCAACCAAGTCACACCATTAAACAAAACAAATGCTTGTAGAATGAGAGGCTTATGAGATCAAATGGAAAGCTATTCAAATTAAAATGGGGTGAGGCAGGGACCTGATATGGGTAGGTATGTCAGTGAACATAACTGGTTTTCAGTTTTCTAACAAAAAAATAAGGAGATTCTAAAGCAGGATTCAATAAAAGAGACTGAGACTAATCCTGGGAAACAGGAGATGAAAATAGGACTTCTACCTGAAATACAATCAGAGTAGTAAGCATTCAGCTTTCCACTGAAATTTAGAAAATAACTCAGCCTTAAATCTCTGAAAGTTTATTATACCATCTAAAAAAAGTACACCCCAACACAGAGCACTACACTTGCTTTCAGAAAGAGCACTGTCTTAATTTACAGCCTATTCAATAACAAACATGTAAAGGTGAGGGTCTACATTCTTGCAGGAGACCATTGAAAATCCACCTTTGTTCATTTTTAGGAGATTTTTTTTCTTTTGTCACCATTTACTTCATGTCTTTTCTTTATACAGAAAAATGAATAGCATGTTTTAGTTTCATCAGTGGCTCATCCACCCCAGCCTTGCTTAGAGAAGCTGCCCCCAGGTTCTGAGTGCAGGTGATGCCAAGGGGGAGCCAAAGGGATTCATCAAGGGGTTGTGAGGGTGATGGGTCTGGTAGGTACCCTGGTCAGCTGAATGCCACCCCTAAAGGAACTGTGTCACCAAATGGGCAGATATGATCATGGCAAGAGGCATAACTCTTTTAAATCAACATTTTAAAAGATCACAGAATGAACTGAAGAATACTCATCCACCATCAGCATCCCCAGTGCCACAAAACTTATTTTTACTTGATAATGTTAATATTAACATTCTCTTGAAAACTTTTCAAGCTCAAGATGATTGTGGAAAGGGCTGAGAAACACAAATCTCATTAAAATTGCAACTAGTTGTGAAGAAAAGTTCATTAATATGAGTTAGACTGTGAGTCAGCAGTGCTGGCATCTTTGCTAACACAATGAAGTGGTCTCAGCTCAGAAGCCTTAAATGTGGGAGGAAGCAGCACTAGCAGAACACTGGCTCTGGAGTGTAAACAGTTATCATCAAGAGAACCTGATCGTGCTCCTGACTGTCTGGGCTTTAAGTCTTATTTTTGCAGCATTTGCACCGGAAAAAAAATTCTACAGTGATGTGTAAACTACAGAGACAAAACATTTCAGACAAGGAAAGTCATAGCAAGGAAATACCAATTCCTCATGCTTTCAGAAAATGTAAATATTTTACACTTAGAAAAACAGCTAAATGCTCATAATTGCAATGGGTACTTATCCCCTGAGAGCTCAGTTGATTCAGGAGCAGACATGTCAGCAGACACGCCTCCTCAAATGGAACTTAAAGAAATAAATGAGAACAGTAGCTATCATGGAAACAATATTATTTTACAACAGGTGTTGTGAAAGCACTCATCAGCCCCAAACAAAGCCACACCAAAAGAACGACTTCAGCACCTTAAATCAGGATTTACAAGCAGTCACAAGCTCCAAATTATCTACAAATTATGATTATCTGGCCCAGAATTACACAGCCATCTTGCACACGAGCATGACTTACTGGAACTCATGATTTTTTTAAAGCCAAGCTCCTGTCTCAGCAGCAGAATTTAATCTCTCTTATTTATGGTTCTCCCAATTCCCCAAACAATTAGGTGGCAGAGGAAGGAGGAGGCACTGACAGTGGGTGATGTCTCTCCCATGCCACAGCACTTGGGGCACTCCTCCTTTCTGGCACTCTGGAGTCAGGGTGGCATTGCAAGGTCAGGATGATTTGTAGCACCAGAGGATTGCAGAAGCCTCAGGCAATTGTCAGAAGCCTTGGCTTCCTACTAGAGCCCACTGAATTATTTCCAAATTTATTACTATGGCAAACAGCTGCCAAATAATCTCAGTGCCCACAGCCCAGAAAGGCAGAGAGGAGTGAATTAAGTTCAGAGGAGATGCAAAGTTTCTGTCTATGCAAGATGTCACCCTCACATACACAGGCTGATTTATTTTTTAGTGACCCAGCTGCATCCTTTCAGTGCCTGATCATTCTGGAGGCCATGAGAAAGATGACACTTCTCCAATAGCAGGTTAATTATAAACTCATACAGTAGGAGACAGAATACTCATGTTATAGATCAAGAGTCTCCCTCATACTTACTCAGAAGAAAAGAAAGGTTATTTCTGAAGCTTCAGTTAATGCCTGTGGTTAAATGGGTGCCAAAGGTAAAGCCTGAGAGGGGCTGTATAACAGAGCAGTTACAGCACACCTGGGACCACAAACACCAGGTTTGAGTTCACACCTCCTCTTACCTCTGCCTCTGCTTACTCATCTCTAAAGCAGAACTGCAATTTCTTACAATCTTAGCTGATACATTTGGAGACTTTTGAGAGATATGACATGGTACCAACAAGAGCTGTGGCTGTAATTGTGGCTGAGGAATAATTTGCCAAGTCAGGGGGTGGATGTGTCACCAGTGTGTGTGCAGTGCAAGCCAAAATCAGTTACTGTCCTTACCCAGCTCACTTTCCTGCTGATGGAAGACCCTGTGGGCAGGGATGGTCCCACCTAGAGCCTTTGGAGAAGCCACAAACACAGTGATGAGCTCCAGGATTTACTCCAGGAGATACTCCCTCCATATAGGGGTATAGGGAGCCAAGGCCCACTAAGACCCCACTGAAATACAGATATTAGCATCATATGAAGGGGTTGGAGCTGCTTCAGAAACAGGAAGGGGAGAAGCACACCTGCTCCTGGCACCACAATGTTGAATTATTTGATCCTGACACTGGTTTGTTTTTCCCCTACTTGCTCTACAGCATGCTCTCTTTATTACATTAAACTCACTATTATTTTTAAATAATGATCTGCCAAAATTTTAAAAAGCTTTTTATTTTAATCAGATATTTTCAACTGATTATGAACAACAAAACCAGAAAAGGTATCTTGAGGAACAATAGAAATTGGGTAGCTGATCCATATCTTCAGAAATGACAAACAGAGAACTTGCTAAAAGCCATTTGTAACTCTAAAAATGTCCATAGTAGCATTGAAAAAGCAGAATGAAAAACTTGTAATTTCTGCTCCTTAAAATTGTGCATTTTTTAAAGAAAACTAGTCTGAATGTTCAAAGTTTTCTCACATTAAATCACTATCTTAAGAAAATATCAGTTTATATATATTTATTTGCAGCTCAATGACTAATATGCATATTAAAAAAGAAAGTGCTATTTGGTTTGGATAGGGTGGCTTAGAAAAGACTTTTTTGCATTTGGCAAGCTAGATTGGCAGTCTTAGAGAGAACGTAAGATAGCAGATTTTAATATGTGAAAGAAATTAATTACAATGGTTGAAATTATAGAATTACCCTAACCCTTACACCATCACTACTGCATTCCCTTTTGCAGTAACCTCTTCTACTCTGAGATGGGCCTAATGAAGAAAGCACAAATATACTCAAGTCTTTTAAGCCAACCAAAGTTCATCTCAGCTTATTCTCTTCCTAACTTCTCATATTTACCAAATTCAGCAATGCTGTGTACAGTGCTGCAGCAATAAAAATGTCATGTTTTGCACTTTGCTGCTGGCACAGCTGTTATATCATCCCTCTGATATAACATATTCTCCCTGCCTACAATGTATTAAAAGTCTCTCCTACTCCTGATATAAGATTTTGCTCTTAGATGAGGTGTATGAAACAAAGGACATCAGTGACCTGGTATTTTTGCTTTCTCAGTTATGAAAGAAGTTTTCCAATATAGCTGCAATGTCTCTCCACTCTCAGTAAGCCCAGCCCCACAAGTTCTGAAAGCCAAGCCTGCCTGTCATTCATTCACACTCAGGATTATCCACAGCTGCCTGGAAACAGCTCCTCCTCCTCCTCCCTGACTGCATTCTCTCTAACAGTGTTTGCCTCTTCCCTATCCCTACTACTCATTGGGAGAATAATCTAATTCATTTTTAGCTCCACATAATTTCAAAAACCTTTTTATTTGTCACACTCTGCCCGCAGCACAGTTTGATCCTCTCTGGGAACAGCAGGGAGCTGCACAGCTACTTACAGGGGTTTACAGGTGTGGCTGTTTTCTCTTAATCTGAGTCAAAAACTACCCAAAACCTTAACATGCTCCCTGTGCCCAGCCCAGAGGCTCACCCCCACTCTGGACACCAGCCTTGGAGCTCTCTGCTGTTTTCATTTGGCTACTCTGATCTCTGACTTTTCCCTCTAGAAGATATTCCCATTCAGGACACCTCCCTATGCCTCTTGTGAAGTGTTTTATCCTCAGTTCCCTTTCCTGACTGATCCAGGTCACTACAGAGCTGCTGTCAGTGTGGAAAAGCCTCACTCACACGCCAGAGGCAGAGCCTGACCTGGAGGCTTTGACAGGACAGCACAGGGAGGAGGCACCCCCAGAGTCCTGTGTGCCAGCCAGGAACTGGACACAGAGCTCAGGGACTGCACATCCTCAACAGCCAGCACACACCTCATGGGAACATTGAAAGGGCATTATCTGCCTGTGAAACTAAAAGGAAAAAAAAAATTAAAAACCCACATTTTTTCCTCAATTTCATTCAATTAGGTGAGTGAACTCTAAATGCATCTGGACATGAGCACATCTCTATCAGGCCAAATAATTTGAGGGAGATTTTCAAAAAAGTACGAACAAAAGACAGGGATTTTTTTGTAGGTACTAAGGATGGCTTTGGACACTTCTGCCGTCAGAAAGAAGAACATTTAAACAGAGTAGGAGAATAAGGGTCACGTCCAGCAAATGAAAGTTTCTGTAATGATACAATCACTCTGAACCAGAACACTGCAGAAATACTGTGCACAAAAGGGAACAGTTCTGGTTCAAATGACAACCTGTCAAAAAGGGTGCTGCCCCCCCTAAACATACTAGAGAGAGATTTAGCTTTAAAATTATTGAACAAAAAAAAAGAGCCAAGAAGATGAAAGGAGGATGCTATGATGGAACATACATGGATATAGGAAGATAGGAATATATAAAAGAAAAGCAGAATTAAACATCAAATTGCAGAACACTTATAGGCAGTACTACCTTTTTTCCTTATAAGAGGTCTTGAAAAAGAGAAGCCTGTTCCCATCTTGATTCTTTGGGCCTGGTTCACACCACCACCACTTTTACTGGGATCAGGTAGGATTAAGGATCTCAGCTGAAAGCAGCCTAAATAAGGACCTCTCGTCTGTGCAATTTACCCCTCTATGTTGTCAAATTTAAGTCATAATATTTAATACCTCATTCACACATAATATCTGTGAAAAGAGATTAAAATAAACATCATAGAAGTGGAAAGTCTTATTTCTATGTCAGCACTGATGGTAAGAGAAACCTCAGAGATAATGATAACATCATTCTCCTCTGCAAGGCCACTCACCAGTTTTTCTGCTATCAAGGACTAAAAATAAGGGAAACCAGGAGGAATCCAGTTCCTAAGCAACACTGTATTTCTGTACCCCACTCAGGCTCTGGCAGAGGTTTATCTTGCTCCAGGCTCTGAAACAGGATACAAAAGGTCTGTGGTAGTGTCTGGGATGCATAGTCCAGCATCCAATGGCACCTTATTAAATCACACTCTTCTTGGGCTGTTATTACTAACCTGTATGATGAAAATCATTGCTTTCCCTTTTTTCAAGCCTTTGTGTTCCTCATCTATCTGCCAAAGGGAGCCATCAGGGCAGTGATCAGACCTTTCTGTGGCTGCACAATGCCAGGCAACAGGAAGCCCTGAATTCAGAGGGAGGATCTCTGATGTGACTGTAATACAAAACATGACAGCAGCAAACAGCCCGGACAAAACCCCACATTTTCCTCCTGCCAGTTGCTACATTTGGTGTTTGTTTCTCTCAACACTTCACCTGCAGCAAACAGAACTTCTCCTGCCACCAGAATCAGGCTAAATCACAGCACTGCCACAGACCAGGGGCATGCACAGGGCCTCAAGGAGAGGAGGCACCTTGTGCACAGGAGAACCACCCAACACACCATGGTTAGAGACTCCTGTCCTCCTGCCGGCCCCTCGTGCACAACACTGTAGCAGGACCTGTGGAAACAAGAGTATCTGCCATCTATTCAGGAAGATATGGCACAACTTAAAACATCCAGGTAAGGAGGAGGGGGAAAAAAATCACCCTTTCATAGGTATCACTATGGTATTTCTTACACTAGCCACAAAGCAGGGACATAGACCACCAAAACATCCCTGTTACAGGACAAGAAACCAAACAAAAATTGTTTTTTTCTAGCACACATACACACACCAAATGCATCCTCTGATTGCATAAAGCCCCATGGGCAATTTTGTAGAAGGATTATTTTGTCTTCATGCAGTTGCCTAGTGATAATATTTGTCCATCTGTTGTAAGGCATATTTCCATATCCAAAGGCACAGTACACATTGGCATGTGCTGGAAGGGATGCAGGAGTCTTGCCTTGCAAATCAGCCCATTGATCGTGATGAAAAATGGCAAAATGCCAATAGTTCATGCACAGAGACATCTCAAGGATTCACAGCTGAAAGCTATTTAAATAATAAACTTACCCTACTTCAAGTCATATTTAGAGCTAAGCATCACCAGACTAACAACTTTTTCAGCAGTACAATGTTCTTTATGTGTAATAAGAAATGTAAATTTTTGCAAGCTGAAGCATACAGCCATAACTATATAAATAATCACTACACATCAAAGTGGACCTTTTGACCTCAGTAGAGTTATTTCACTCAGGGGAATACTTCTATTTATGAAGAGTTTATTTGTTCTGGCCCCACTTCTTCTAATGATAGTCTGCTATAATAACAAATGGACTTGGGGTTGATTTGAATGATTTCTTTTGCTCCTAAAACTGGTATTTACATCTAAGCATTAGTGCACAAAGTCTAAGTTGTTCCACTCTATGACTTTAACCACCAGTAAAGGAGAAAACTCTCTCCAAACAAAATGTCTTCTATATATTTTATGTTTAAACAGCAGAACCAGCCATTACTAAATGGAAATTATCACCTTACTATTAATCTAATGTTTCTAGCCAATTACAGCAATTGAAGAGATGTCATTAGTGAGCCTGGGCTGACTCTGGTGAAAGCTCACATCCTCCCTGAGTCCTAGACAGATGAAATTTCAGTTCTCACCCTGATTTTCAGGAGTCCCACATAACTCCTGCCTTTCTAAACTACACCAACAAAAACTGTAGCACTCAGTTACAAATGATTAGCAGCGAAGAAAAACAGGTTTAACCTTTATGGAGATGTTTGCAGCACAGGCAAAGTCCAGCCCTCTCAGAGTTCACCACTAATGACTTTAACCCAGTCTAGATGAGCCAGACTTTCAAGTGGTTAAAGCTAATTTAGATTAAATGCTAATTTAGGTCTGGGCCTCTCCTGTGAGCAGCTTGTGCCAGATTGAATATGGTGCTCTTGTGATATGGGATTACAGTCAAAAGAATTAAGGAGCAGCTACCTAATTAATTTCAGTAAATGGTATTTAAAGACACGCAGCCGTATGCAAACCAGCTTCCCAGCACCAAGGAGTGCAATAACATTTCATCCACAAACCTGCAAAGTGCCCAGAGGGTGGCCACACTCAGAGGGATGTGGTGCCACAGCCCTGCCCTTGCCTGTCTGAGCAGCACAGGCAGGTCCCTGTCCCCTTCTGGCACAGCGAGGGCACACATGAGGCAGGTAGCACAGGCAAGAAACACCTGCAATGAAAGACTAAAGCTATGAAAAATGCACTTTTCCAATTGCTTCATGTTTTCCTTGCAGGAGCTCTGCATCCCCCCTGCCCAGTGCAGCCACATCCTCGGGGGGCTCAGCTGTCCCAGGGGACAACTCCATGGCTGTCACTGCGCTTCCCACACGGACAGCGAGGGACAAAGCACCCACTGCTGTGGAGAGCAGTGCTGCTGCTGCACACCCACTGAAGGGACATTTCTGCATGGTAAAATACCTTGGTGCAGCTGCTGCAGAGAGTATCTGAACCCCTTGACACCCCATGGGAATTTTGCTGTAAGAAGCTTCTCCCTCTTTTTGTACACAAGCTCTGCATTTAACTCTGTGGTGTTCCTCAGGGACTGGGGACACTGGGATGTGCTGCCAGCACTGGGGACTGACTCTAAGTGAATGAGCTTTGCTGACAGGTGGTCAGGAAAAAGGGGTGCTCAGTATAGGAATGTGATACCAAACAAAAAGGATCTGTTTTATGTGGGCTCAGCCTGGTGTTGGTTTTGAGCCATCAGTGAAGAGAATGGAGAGCTGGATGCTGAGTGTTGTTGAAATACTATTCTGGGTCAAGCACCAAGGCCACCAGCCCAACCTAAATTCTCCTCCAGTCTCTCCCTGACCTCCCCATTTTCAAGTCATAATTGTATCACCTTCTTTCCTGCACAGGAAATTAAAAGTACATAAAAATTATTACCTACACAAAAGTTACCTGTATTTTTTAATGCACATTGAAGATACTATAAAAATGTGCAAGGCTTGTAAAGAGTGGAACACTGAAACCACACACAGGATGTCCACTGAAAATTGAAACCAAGAGTTTGCTGCCTTTTTTTTTTTTTCTTCAATTTCAACATAATGCTACCAATTCTTTATTGCTTTATATAAAAATACCACTGCAGAAAGTCAGATCCCCTCGACCCCCCTCAGAGGTGGCAAAATGTAAATGTTTAGAGATGTCTGGATCCTTATTTTAAATGTCATCAAATCCAGACTTCAGCATTACAGGAGTTATTAGCTAAATCCATGTTCTGAACATGCCAAAACATTTGCTCTCTCATCAACCATCATCTTCTATTTTGCTCTTAATTTACTAAGTTCTAAACTCACAGATGGCTTCAGTAAGTTTAGCTTACAGAGTAAGCAATACAGGAGAAAAACTACAGCAATGAACAACGTCTTTAACAAGTCACACTTAAGGAGATCAATAACATCTAACTTTTGAGAAAATGCAGTGAAATCCCTCTTGAAATCCCTCTCACCTGTCACATTCACATAGTGACAAATAATCTTGGCAATCTGAGTTTATTTGAATAAACTGAAAACATAAAACTGATCATTTAAATCACTAAAGCATATTCACTTTTGCCTTTACCAATTTAAAACAAGAAATTTTTGCCAATAATTTTTCTGTAGAGTAGAAGAAACAAGCAGTAGGTTTCACAAGTCAGTATAAATGGAATTTAAGGTAGTACATTAGTATAACTGCAGTGTATAGCCCTACAGTGTTTTACAAAAATAGATTATATCATATATTTTAAATTACTTATTAAGAGGGAAACAAAATGACACCAGTCCAATTTCTATTTATACAAACACTGTTTCAGTTTTTAACTTGGTAGAATCAGATCAGTATAAAAAGTAATTTAATATTGAAAATTCAGGTCATGCTGTAGTTATTTTCTCATGCAAAAATTGTACAAGAAAGGAAGAAAGGAGACCACTAAACTGAAGTTAAGCTCATAAATGGACATATGTATCTGTCTGGAATTGTACATTTGCATTGCACACAGTGGACATACCATGATGAAGAAATAACCATATGAAACTTGCCCTAGAAATATCTATAAATGAATTATTTTCCAACTATAAAACAGCCATAAAATATGCTGGAGCATTTAAAAAAATTCTTACTGAGGAAGAAAAGAAACATGGAAATTTCTGGAGATACTGATTTCCCTCCCATTTTCCAGGATCAGAAATTTCCCACTTTCATTCAGCTTTATTGGGCAGTGTCAGTTGTTTAGTGCACCATGTGCTCCATCAGTGGCACCTGAATGCTAAATTGTAGAGGTTGGTATTACACTTCCATGCAGGCAGGATGTCTTCATTCATGGATGGACTGAATAAGGAGCAGAGAATGACCACACAGAGCAGAAATTAAATTCACCTAATACATCCTCTCATGAGAGGGGGAACAAGAACTATGAGCAATCAAAATACATGGCTTTATTGGAAATCTGCTCATTGTGATGATTCCATTAAAAGGGAATACCAATAAAAAATGGCATTGATGATCTCTAATGCAACATATGATAGCAGATTACAGGTGAAATTTTAGCCCAAGTGTCAAATGCTGGGCTGAATATCTTGTGTTTTCACAGCTCCAAACAGTTTCTCCCCTCACTTTCAGTGAATAAAAGGTAACATTTGAAGAAGTCTCTTGTTCATCCTATATCCCAGTGATTTGGAAATATCCTCCTGGGATGAGTGATAGGGTCGTAGTTGTTCATTTCTTCTCTCCTCTTCCAATTAAGGTTTTTAATTTCACCGAAATATGTTTTACGTAAATGCAAATCAAGGATTTGTTACTGAGCTGCATTTGGTATTTATAAACTTCTGAGAGAGCAGGCAGTGAGGCTCGTGGTTTATTGCTGCTTTAAGCCCATTGTAATCTACAAAAATATGATCAGTTATTGTGGCAGCTCCGAGTATTTAAAGCAAAATCCATTTTTCTTTGTCAAGCACTTTATGTGATATGAGATGTTAGACACACAGACTGAGTCATTTTCTCATTAGCCCAGCCAAGCATATACATCTTTCCTCATCCACTCCTTGAATTTATATTATGAAAAGATACATATTTTGAAGGAAACCATTTTCTCTGCATGTTAAAAACAAAACTAAGTCGGAGACCAAGAAGGGGAGAAAGGGAACAGCTGAAAGTAATCTGAATCCCAGAATACATTTAAAGGGAAGAACAATGTATACTTCTATTGTGAGATAAGCCATATTGAGCTTATCAAAAAGACAGTCCTTGGATGCCACAGTTTGCATGCGACTTAAAGATAAAGAAACAATGATGCTTTCCTCCACTGGCTAATCCTTCAAATGTGCAGCTTTAAAATATCTCATAATTTGTGTGGATTTATGATCAGAAATGAGGTACATTTATTTTTTACAGCTAATTACATTCAGGGTGATTAAGAAATCAGTATATTCCAGAGCTTCTGGAAAATAAGAAGTGAAGTTCTAGGACTATTTCTGCAGTCCTGCTCACTGGGCTCATAGTCAGGATTACTGTACCCAACACAGCTTTGCTAAACTTTACCCAGAGAGTTTTGCTGCATTCCATTTATTCAAAATTAATATAGTTTTAATTTCATTAACTGCAAGAAATGGAGATAATAAATCAGGGAATACATCTGTAACAATACGAAGACGGAGAAACCAAGGGTGTCTCAAAAAAGCAAAAGACTGAAATTCTAAATACCAGATTTCCAGCCTCTCTAACACCTGAGTAACAAACACACAACTCATCCCATTAGAGCCACCAGACAGGTGCGTGCCTGACTAGGACCACATGCTTTCAGACAAATTGATTTATGTGAACACAGCTCACTCCTCTGAGCACAGCCTGGGAGGAGACTGAGGTAAGAATTTTTCCATGGAGTCAGTCACTGGCCAGGTTTTCACTCTGGAAACACAGCACAGGTGTCTGAACCTCACACTGTTTTACACTCAGTGATACATACAGCTGGGTCCTGCCCAGGGAAACAGCTGTGCCAGTCCAAGCCTTCCTCTCCAAAGTGGAACGGGACAGCCTGGCTGTGTCTCTGGAGCCACACCAGCACCCTGCAAACTGCTGGACAGAGGGGGGTGCTCTGTAAAACCCCTCTGCACTGCAACATTTAATCCCTGTTGTTCCACAAGATGTGTCCCCATGCAAAAATAATGCAATATTCCATTCAGATGTACTTCAAATTGTGTTTTAGGGGAACAATAGCTTGTTATTTTTGAACACGTCAGAAGCAATTGAGATTCCAAAGCACAAAGTGTGTAAGCAACAAATACTAATGCCTGCTTGAGCTGCTCTGCAATATTTTATCTGGAGATCTGCCAAATTCTTTGTCTGAAATTCAGCTGAAGTTTGATGATCACAAGTAGAATGGCTATTTTTGTATCCAACATGCATATTATCAGGAATAAAAAGACAAATTGTCAAGTAAACGGCACTGTTGTTACAAAGGTGGTATTTAAACAATTGGAGAACTTAGAAGCAAACAGAAGGCAACCAGCCAATTCCACATTGCTTCAAATGACATTTTCACAAAGCTCCATTTTCCAATTATTTCACACAACATGTTCTGCTCTATGGGTTTGGGTGTCCAGTGCAAGGCTGCAACATGAGCTCCATAGAGTGCTAGGAAAAGAGACTTCTTAGGCTATTTTGAAAAACATTTTTTTTTTAAGTAACTAAAGCCAGAAGGACAATTTTCATGCATAAACACAGCTTTCTGGCTGTGTATCACTGCTGTCAGGCAAACATTAGCTGTGCTCAGCATGGCATTTCCCCTCAGCTTTATTTTGTAACTTCTATTGCATACTCGAAACAGGGCTCACCCAGAAAAGTGTTTTTAAAAGGTTTATTGCTAAGGATAAACTAATTCATGAAAATTTCATCCACACATTAAACATCCCACAACATGATAACAATTACAATCTCACTTTCCATCCCACCTGCTCCTCCAAGTCTGGAAGTGCACATTCTCTCCCACTTTTATGTGACACTGCCAATACACGCAAGCTCCTGTCACATCCAGTCCCTCAGGCACCCTGCATTTCCTTTTCTATATTATAGTTAGCCAAATATCTCATCTTTTTAAATGATTTTTTTAGACACCAACTGTCTCTAGATGCTCTATGCCCCTTGTTCTTTCTCCTGTCTCCAGGTGATAGCAAAATAACCTCCTCACAAAAGACTCGTGAGGAAAAAGTTCCTTTTTCTGGTTCCAACAGGATCAAGAGCTCAGCAATGATGACCTCCCCAGAATTATGAACTCTACTAAAGCCCTTTAAAACAAATCAAAAGACTCACGTTTTATTTAATAAATAGAACCCACAGCAATATGTCTTTTGCCAAGAGATGCTTGCTTTGGGGGGTCACCCATATACTGAATATTGAGAAATCTCACTTTCACCTGTGGGCATTTTCCCCTCTTGACTTAAAAGCTGCTGGAGGAGAGGAAAAAGGAATGACTGAACTCGTGGAAAGCTGTGATTTCTCTCTTTGTTCCATTAATCACAATGACACACATTTTAATATTCAAAATAAAACAGTTTTAAGTTTTGCTTGCTAAAACAGTGCTGCCACCTCCCCCAGTCTCCAGCCATCTCTGCCAGTGGCAGATGGGCTCAGAAGAAGCCTCTACAGAGCAGCCACCAAGAGCATGTGCAAAGATCTACTCCAGAGCAACACAAAGGGAAGGAGCTCTCTTCAGCAGCAGCTGTTCTAGGAACAGCCTCACCAGGTGACTGACAACAGCATTATGTCTTCTCAAACTTACCCACCAGGATTTATATTTTCCCTACAGCTAACTTTTTGAAAGAAAATGCACACTGTTCATGTCTTGTCTTTGCTCACATCTCAATCTCCATTTTTTAACACTTAACTTGCTCATTTCTAACATGCACAGGCTCCTTCATCAACCACAGCCTGCCCAGACATAGACTGTGTGACATGTCCAACCTGAACACTTAATGCAAAAATCCCCAATCCTGCTGCACTGTGGTCAGAAGTTGTTCTGGTTTGCATCTCTCTGCCTTCAGGCATCCCACACTCCATGTCCCACACCTTAACAGTTGGCAAACCAGATGTGAATTTGAGACAATCTCAAGCATGTTCCTGTCAGGAGCACTGTAAGCTGGAATGCTTATCCTGCCTTCAGTGACCTGATCTGCCTCAATATTCCCTGGGAGACTTTTCCCTCCCACTGTGTGTGCACCATTATCTCTTGCCTGGAGCACTGTGACTGAGCTCTTGCATTTTTAGTCCCTCTTTGCTTTATGTCATGAAGACTCTAATAAACAATATCAGACTTGTGGTCCCAGACAGGTAAACTTCTGGCAGTATAAAAATGTAACAAATTATTTCATTTACACTATGGTAAGCTATTATGTAAGGTACTTGCAGCAAAGAAATTAAATTGACAGATACCAAAATCAGTACTGAGAGCAACAGCTTGAAAGAGGAAAAAATCAGAGAACAAGAAATGAAAATTACCCAGAGATTTAGGTTCAAATGTTCCAAAATTTGCAGGCACAACCAGCTGCAGCAAATGGGATGTCCTGGGTGCCCCAGCCCAGCATTATGGCTCACCCAATTCAAACCACTCTTACAGTCTAACACAGGTACAATACTTCAAAAGCCCTTCCCTGTGGAGCTGTAACTGCCCTAAGAATACCCTTAAATAAGAATATTCATTTACTGAGCAGCATCACCCAGGGAAACCAAGCTGACTCTAAGCTCTGCACAGAGTTGCCATCCACAAACCTCAGCATTCCTGGGCTCCATGAGCAATCCTCAACCCTCAGCACTAAGGGGACAAGTTCACTGTAAACATTTAGTTATTCATCCAGCCTGATAAAGGCCTGCAGGCCACCTCCCTTGCTCGTTCACAGGGAGTAGCATGGTTTGCTGATTAATTGTGTTTCCATTCTCTGAGATGATGATTATGGCTGCTGGAAGTGATGATAGCCTCCCAGGACATTATCGTGATTCAAAGCCTGCTTTGGCAAAGACATTTATTTAATTATCAAAGGGGCATTTAGGAAAATGGTTTTGTTATATATATGTAATGAATGAGCACTACACTGTGGTTATCTATGTATCAGTCAAGTATGATTACATGGGTCACTGCCACATTCTCCCACAGTTTTTTAAAAATCAGAAAATGAGAAAAATTTCCTTTAAATCCTCTTCTTTTCTCATTATCACTTAGGCAGATATCATTTTCATTATTCTGTAAATACCAGGTGTCCTCTCCTCTGTGGTCTCATCCTTTCTAATTATTACTGTCAGAAGACCCATTTTAGACCCTATACCTAAACATTTCAGCAGAGAACCTAGGGGAAAATTGCTAAGCACCAGTCTTATTTTTCTGCCCAAGTATGAGACTGCAGATGACCATAAAATAATCATTCCAAGTGGACAGAAGTAAAAATATCTAAAGGCCTGACTGTATATTTAAAACAATAATTTATCATAGTGCCACAGACATATAAGGTACACTAAGTAGGATTAGTTCAGAAGTATATTTAAAATGTCTTTTTAAAAAGTACATCTCATTTCTCAAAAAGAACACACTACAGCCTCCCATGCTTGAATACAATGAAATTTATGAATGTGGATGAGGGTTCTCAGCAGGAAAGCCTTTGAACAGGAAAAAAATGAACAATTCTTGTCTCCACTGCCAATCCCATATTGCATGGGAGTTGTGCTGAATGCTCATCTCATCATTCAATGCTTTGATTTACCCTTGTACATATACCGAAGACAGAACATCCTCAAAATGTAATCACTGGAATATCATGACATACATGATAATTTCATAGGTTCAAGCCTTCCCTTACTATCCTTTATTAGAAAAGATGTTTGTCCTTGTGAAAGGCATTTAACAATGTGTAAAAAATAACTATAATATTTAACACCACACATTAACAACATGTCACTACAAATTCAATTTTTAAGCTGAAGTTTTTGCTGTTTCCTGCCCACTTCAAAAGTAAAACTCAAACCCAGCCTTTTAGCCATTTTCTAGCACTGACTTGCTCTGAAGGTGCTAAGTCACTGGGGAAAAACATTTTTAGATTACAGTAACTTTTTACCACTTCTGCTTGGACTGTACTTCATTTTACTTAGTCCCAGCTTTCTCCTACTGCTTAGAGATTGACCTCAATTCTATTTATTTATACACCTACAGATATAGAAACACATATCTACATATCAAAAACATAGCTTATTGTTCTTGATTTTAATTATTGAGTTGAAATTCTTAAGGAGGCTTTAAAGGATTTTTTTTCTGCAGAACAGAAACACTGAAGGAATCCTGATCCTTCAGGCACAGAAAATTGCATTTGAGTGCTCAGCATATTCAGTAAGACTTGAGTTATTCATACAAGGCCATGGCTGCAGAATAAATGTTTTTTATTAATTATTTATTAATCTTCAGTGTTTCAGTGCCATACTGAGTTAGCATAACTTTCTGAATAAATTATTCAGCTTTTCACAGTTCAACCCAAGCACAGCACAGCTCAGAAGCGATGACAAACCTGTGACATATAGCACATACCCACTAAATCCCTTCTCTCTTTGAGCTCTTGATATTTTAATCACATTTCTTCCCAGGGATGCACTCCTTAGCATCAGGCAGTGTAAATCAGAGGAATTCAGTCATAAATACCATAGAAATTCAGCAGCTGTCCCAGTTGCTGGCACAACAACAAACAGAACGAGCTGCTGGAATGAGGAGCAGGTCCTGGCATGGGGATGCTCCCAGAGCCTCCCAGGCTGGCCCAGGACCCTGCCCTGGCCCTCTCTGGCAGTCTCACAGGGACTGAGCAGAGAGCCAGGCACACTGCCCCACCTGCAAGGAAGGGCTCCCTCTGCTCACCTGAGGCTATGGTATTTTCCTCATTTGCCAAATTCATGTTTCCCACACTTGATACTGCAGCTCTGAAGAATCTTGCATATGTATAAAAGGCCAGTTTAAAATCTGGTCAAGTATATGACCTAGGTGATGTTGTACAGCCATCACCTCCAGAAGCTCACTGTGTGTTATGGTGCTTAAAAATAAAAGAGGGAGCCATAAAATGTCAGTGTCTGAGGAAAAAAAAAAAAAGCTACCCATAATACAAACTAGCTGAAAAGGTTTTTGAGCATTTTCTTCTGCAGAGTTACCTTCACTAGAGAAACCTTTCCTGCCCAGGCAAGGGGAGAGCAAACTGTGCCCACCCATTCCTGCAGATCCTGGCTGTGCCCAGTCACCCCCCAGAGCAGCACAGGGCTGGAGTGAGGGCAGGAATTGCAATGCACCCTGTGCTGCTGAGTAAGGCACCTTCATCTCCCTCCTGCAAAAATCAATCAACCCCTGATTCAATTTACATTGGCACAGTCCCCAGGTACAGGGAGGATTTGGTTCATCATACAAATTGCTCCCCACAAAGGGATAAGGGTGTCCTGCTTGAAGGACTCCTGAGATCTGAGATCCTCAAGGATGTGCCTGCAGCCTGGGATTTCTGCTGTGCCCAAGGAATCCCAAAGTTTTGGGCACTTCACTCCTTTTCTGTGCCTCAGACTACCCAATGCAACAGAAAACACAACCACCCAAACCAATCTCCAGCCAATCTTTATTGGCAAAGCAGAAAACCCAGATAAAGGCAGCAAGAGGCAACAAAAAAAAAAAAAAAAAAAAAAATCCAAAACCAACTTCCTAATGGATTATAAATTATAGAAAGAACATTCTTTGCTGTGTAATTAATGGAAATTTACTATTTTTAAGCTTCCTGTGGGAAATTTTCCATGTCAAATCAATTTGTAGGTAGGACCCAAGAGGCAGAAAATCACAACTGCTTCAGTATGCTTCTGCATTACACTGTTGCTGGGGGTTTAATTTTCAGTCACGTTCTTTGGTGACTTTGATCTTTGATGACAGTGTTAACTCTATTTGCTTCTCAGTACTGCATTGATTTTAAAAAGCCTTTTGAGATACCCTCACTAATTATTTCAGTGGAAGTTTAATTAAATCTTGTCACACAGGAATAAGCTGCTTCTTGGAATAGCTGCTAAACATTATACAGCATGTAATTGGAGAAAAAGGAGGATGGATAATTATAGTTGGACAGACAAGCACATGAAGAAAAAGCAGAAAGCTATTTCTAAATATGAATTTAAGTGCAAGTGTCTGTGAACCTTCTCAGCCTCCTTTGTGTACAGAAGTAGCAGACTTCTTGCACTTGTTCTGTTTTCCATCTAGATATTTCTATATCAACACTCCCATTCCCAGATCTCATCCTAATTTCTGCAACAGAGGCAACTTTGTAATACACAAATTTCTCAAGATTGCTATCAGAAAAGAATTATTAACATTTTGTCAAGAACACTTTAGGGGTGGATATCTTTCTTCAGACAGCTGGTCTGCTCATGTTTATTTAACAGTGCAACAACAGAAAAGTTGCAAGGATTTCTTTTTCATTAAATTCTTGTGCCCACAATTCCACCCTGTTGATCTGTAACTGCCTTTTATTTTCCATATGGAGTCCCATAAATTCATACATAAAGGATATTAGATTGTAGCAGAGATTGAATTTATTCCTCAGCCAGATATACACACACAAAAATGGGGTCTGTTATTTCTTTTTGTAAAAGATTTCTCTATCTTTCTATTTCCTTCTGATTCTTTGATTCCCTAGAGCAATGAATAAGCCTTTTACTACAGGTATTTCACTCAGCTCTAAAGTTGAATGTCACATGTATATATTTCATACTGAGCCAGCAGCTAGTTAGTATGTTCCACTAGGAAAACTTAGCAAGAAAAGAAATAAATCTACATGCCTAAGGTTAAGCACATATTTTCTGCAAGCCAATATATTTTCATATTAACTGATATAAATATAGCATTCATACATAAATACCATACTCTTATGATGATGACAGTATTTCTTTTTGGGAGGGGAAATTAAGATAACCTGATTTTGAATGAGCTTTAAGAGCAGAATGACCTGTTTGGAAGGTGTATCAACCAGAACAAAACAGGAAAAAGTAAAATTAAAGCTTAATGGGAAATGAAATAGCAAAATGTATTCATTCCCTAACCTGAATTTTAATACATGAACTGCATAAGACTGCAAGATCTGAGTTAAAGTTCCCTAGAGGTTGAATAAAAACCTCAAGAGGTTTGTATGATAAACAAAAATGGTCAAATTGGGCTCCACAGAAGGAAAGCAACACCATCTGTTTTGAGGGGGAGGGTGACAGCAGTGGCAGCAACCAACAAAGGGAAGAGCTGAGCAGGAAAGCCAGGCCTTGGTCTATGTTCTAAGAAACCCCTTAAGGGAAATTAAGGACTTGAACAAGGCATTACTTTTAATCTCATTAATACATCTACAATATGGCTGGAACATTCAAGAACAGGAATTTGCTTTCCAGCCCTTGAACAAACAAGTGTGGCCATCTGGTGAGACTGTTCTACATCCAAATGGGCTGGAAAGTCTCTGAGAATAAACATTCCTGCATGGAAATGAAGAATAAAATCTGTCATTGATGCTTCTTTGACACCTTTCTCAGCAGAAGACCACAGGGCAGAAGTTTGCTTCTTGTATAAGGAGAGAAAAAAAATTCCACTTCCTCATGTTACCTCTGAAGCATCCCAATCAATACTGTAAGACTTGTATCCCCCGTACAAACATGTGGAGGCTCTAAATCCTCCCCAGCAAGGGTTTAATTATCTGGTTCCTCAGAACTTCATCATTCTCTTTCTCATTATGCTGCACAATAGTTTTTCCCTCTGAACATTAACTTTATTTTACACCTATTAATTATTATCTTGTATTCTTACTATAGGCCTCTCACCTCTGAGATAAATCTAACAAATCCTTTAAAATTCATCACCTCTAAAGCAATATCCAAGCTTTTCTGTCACATTCATCCTATCTGAGAGAGCTTCCAGCAGGATGTCTACTATGGCTAAGCTCGGTAACAAACCCTTCAGAGCAGTTGACCTTGTGTCTGATCCCTCCTGGTGGATTTTCACATCATAATAACAGAATTCAGCTGGTTTATTTCAAAGTAAAGACTCAGAGCACTGATCTCTCCTGTGGCAGGTTTACTTTGCCCACAGGTTGTTGTCAAGCACTTGCAGGCAGTGAGAGGCTGATCCTGCAGGACCCAGCTCCAACACCTCCATGAGGTCCCACTGGCCACCACTGCCACAGAACAGGGATGTTATTAGTGCAGGTATTACTGGAGTTATGGATGGCAGGGGATGGCACATGGATCATCTGCCCCTCTGTCACCAGGGATCAGCAGACACACTGAAGTTACTGATTAGGTCAGCACCACTGCACAGCTCCAGGCTGGGGAATCTATATCATCCTTTATTCTCTGTGGTTTTGGAGCTTCCCACAGATTAATCTCTTCAGGCTGGGGCTGAAACCTCCTCCAAACACATGCTGTAACTGTACTCACAAGAGTTTTCTTGAATTGTTGTTTTTCCTAGCTCCCTTTCCTTTGCAATAACAGCCTGGCTGACACCAAGAGCGTGTCCATTAACCGAGGACAGACAGGATCAGAGGATGCTGTAAAACATCCCTCTCCTAAACTGACATCTGTCACACTGACAGTGTAGCCTCAGGAAAGCCATTTACTGTGTCTTTGCTTAATCATCCCCCTACAGAAAGTGCCATCATGTTCTATTTACACACTCAGCTCCTGAGGTAGCAGTCCCACACTATATGTTTCTGGGATAACATCTACATTTTCAGTTGTGGGTACTGGAATTCAAAGATCTAAGTAACTCTCCATGGGAAATGGTTAAAATAACTGTATAGAAGGACAGAAAAGAGAAAATTGTTTCTTCTTCTCTTAGCCATGTTCAACCAAAATAACTGAGGGCGCTACCTTGTTTTAAAAAAATAAAAGCATAGTATTTCAACATTTGCAGACAGTATGATCCTCAAATTGTGTCTCTCTTGTTGCATAAAGCTTAGCAGAATGACAGAAACAGATATCACTTATGTTCTGACTTTGAAGCATAGCATAATTTATTTGTTTCTAACCTCTCTGAGATTGGCATTCCTTAATTAGAAAAAAATAACTCAAAATCTAAAAAACAAAACAGTAATGGGAAGATAAAAATACCCCAAAGTAAACAGGTCAACCAAATCAGATATGAAAGGGAAGAAAAGTGTGCAGACCTCTATTATGGAGACTGATTATCAGCAAATGTATAAGCACTAAGAAAAGTCCTTCATTTTGATCTGAGTAGGAAACAGTGCAGACCTCTGTAGAAATAATGCCATAAGGGATTTTCCTGCAAGGTTCTGTGGGAACAGCAGGCAGTGACCCTTCACAAACTATTTGTTTGACTTCACACATAGTGAGAAACAACAGTCCCTGCAACATGATTTCTGATTTCGCTGCTAAACTCTTTGAGACCTCCAGAAGGACACTCAGCAATTTGCTCTTCTGAGCAGTAAACAACCCCTGCACACAGCAGGAACATGTGCAAAGCAAACTCCACCTGCATGTTCCTCTCCAAATTGCCAGAGGCTGTTAGAACAACTGCATCTCATTTTTGAAAAAGAAAAAAAAACCAAAACCACCACAGGAAAATTGCATCATTTTCCAGAACAAGTTGTTAAAGCTCCACATAAAGAGGAAGTACCATCTGATGTACTGTCAATAACTAAAATTAAACTCACATTTAACATGGCAATAACAAAGCAAGCAGCCAAGCTTCAGTTTGTTCTTTGAAAACATTTTTAATATATAAGCTAAAGCAGGTATTGCAGCCTCTGCTCCTGGATATGTTATCCCTACAAGTTCTGATTTATTTGTCACTAATGTATCCCACCAAGAGCAGCCACAGTCATGTCTGAAAATGTTTTATCCAGTGACTGTGAAAGGAGTAAGGAAAATACATAGTGTGTAGTTCACAAAAAATTTTTTAAAAATTTAAAAGACAATTTGCATAGCAAAGTGTTCATATTGAGGAGTTCTATGATACTGTAGAATTAAAATACAAATTAACATATTTCACATTGATAAGTTTTATTGTTCACAGAATTGCCCAAAGCTCCTTTGGAGAAGTGGGTAGTAACTTATCCTCCCATTAAGTAAATTATTTCCTGATGCTAAAGGTAAGTTTTTGCAGTAGATGGCAAAAGAGTCTGGAATAACCTCTGCAATCTGTGAGTGTGATATTTTGATAGGGAAAACAGGAATCGTGATAGACCAGTCAGCTACACCCAGGATAGAGTTCCTTGATTTCTGTTAAATAACACAAGAAATACATTCACAGAAATGCAGAGTCCAGCAAACACTTTGAAACGTGGTTTTCAATCATTCATTTTGTTACTTAAAGACATCTGGGGGGGGAGGGATTTCAGTCTACTGTCTCCCTTGCAAAAGAATTTTTAGGCAAAAATCTGCTAACTATTGTATGGCCACAAATTCTGTAATATAAATAAGGGAAAATATAGCTAAGGGCAACATTTGTTATCTTTATGATTCTATCAACCATATGGTTTACAAAAGAGAAGAGAAACCCCTACCTCTGTTACCTATGAATTTTACTGAATTTCACAGAACCTTGCACAGACAGGTCTTTATGACTAATGACCAAATGAAATTTTAGAATTATCCAGGTTGAAAAAGACTTAAGATCATTGAGCCCAACTGTTCATCTATTTTTTAAAGTTTTACAGGCCAGTTGTTGGCCTGCAACAATAGCATAGTAACTATGGTAAAGATGAAGAATTCCATCTAAAACAACTGAATTGTCATTTTTGGAAGCACAGAATGATTTAGTTTGGAACAGAGCTCTAAGATCTTCAAATCAACTCTTAACAGCCACATCCTTAAATGCCTCCAGGGATGGTGACTCCATCACTGCCCTGGGCAGCTTGTTCCAGACCTTGGCAACTCTTTGAGGAAAAATATTCCCTAATACCCACTCCAATTTTCATACACCTCCTCCACTCCAGCACAACTTGAGACCATTTCCTCTCATCCTGTTGCTTGTTCCCTGGGAGCAAAGCCTGACCCCACCTGGCTCCAGCCTCCTGTCACAGTTGGAGGGAAGTTTCTCCTTTCCTCCAGGATAAACTCCCCCAGCTCCCTCAGCCACTGCTCATCAGATTTCTGCTTCCATTTAAAATTACTTTATTACCAACCTTTCTACCCATTTGTGTCTACCACAACTAAAGCACAGCGTGGTACCACCCAGGAAAAAGCAAAACCCACAAATCTTTGTAACTGAGATGTTCTGATGGAAACCAAAGATGTTTTGAAAGAAAAATATCTGAGGAAGAGTCTGTGCCAGAATCCCTCCGGGGACCATTCCCCTCCTAGGACATTGTAGCTCAGTTGCATCTAGACTCATCTGTGATTAATGAATTAGAAATGCCTGAAATTTATAGATTTACTGCTCATTTACCACAGACAGGTGGAGTTTTGGTCTTTGTTTTTCCAGAAATTGTTTAGCCATAACTTCCACATGAACTGAAATATCAATTTTATGGGAAAAAGTTACAGCAGCACCTCACACAGTCAATTTCTTAGGAGAGTCATATAGTTATTTGCTCAAACAGAATTAAGAAAGAATACACACCTGTTTTATAGAAGCAGAAAACATTAAAGAACATGGTTTATAGCCATATTCATTGTGTCTCAGTGTTAACCTCAGGGTGTGCTGAACTGAGGGACGCTTTATGTGAAATCAATGCCTGTTATGTACACACAGGCATTTTCAAATATTAGTGTACAGCCTGACATGTGTTTTAATGGAAATGTCATTTAGTGCGTGCAGCCAGCCCTGAGACTGTTGAAGGATGTGATTATATTTGCACTAATGGTGTTCTGATGCTGCAGCTGTGGGTTTGTAATCTCAAAGCTGCAATGTCTCAAGAGCAGTAGCCTTGCACAGATGGAATTACCAGGGACTGATACTCACTTAATACTCCTCTACAAATTAGGAATGAGAGCCCTGACACCTCTGTCATGCTGCAGCAGCTGGAGTGTAAATCCTCTGCTCACAGAGGCACTGCAGGAACACCAAGTACTTTGCAGAAATAATCAATTGTCATATTTGTTACTACTTACCTATATTGAGTAAATTGTGGGCCACACCTAAGACCACTAAAGACAGCTTGTCCGGTAACATTCAGAGAAAAGCAGTTGTTAGCATTCTAAAACCAACACCAAAAGTGTTTAGACCTGTTTAAAGCCAGCCTACACTCTCAGCTCCACAACCTGCTGCCCTTGCCAATGAAAACAAGAACTGGATGGTTAATGACCTTTAGGAAGGATTTAGCAATCTGTAGGATAAGCTAATTAAAACCAGGTAAGTACTGAAGGACAATCTTATATCAGAAAAAAAGTTGAATGAGGTTAAGCACAAATTCAAAGGTCAATACTCAGGCTTACAGATCCAGATGTTCAATCAGGACATTATTAATGCAACATTTTTTTTACACAACTGTGAAAAGAAACACATACTTGTTTGTGAAGAGACAGGAGCTGGTCCTGGGTGGTGCTGAATATTCTCAGATGCCCTGGAAAGGATGGTGCTAAAAAGAGATCTGTGATATACTGAGGAAATTCTATTTTGCAAAGCCTGAATTGCCCACAATACTCTTTTTATAATGAGTACAAACCTCCACATGTTTTGTGTTAAATAACACAGAGGATCAGTGGGGAACACAAAGATGTGCTTGTGCTGCTATTTCTCTGTCTCATTTGCTTATTTGGGGCACACTTAGTCATAATTAAACAATATTGAAGGGATGTTTAAACAATTTCTGTATGGATTTGCCCATAGGGCTCCCAGCAAACTCTCTCTTCCTATTCAAAGGAGCAAAACAATTCAGGAGTTTTCACCAGACATGCACATTTTAACTGTCTTTTAATGACAGAATAATGAATGTTTTATGGCTGCAGCTTCTGCTTTAAATGAGATCTTTTTATTGATGCTGGGATTGTCCTGGAATGGTTCCATTTCAAAGCTGGTAGGATTATAATGAGGTATTTTTTTCTAAAAATTTGGTACTTTTTCTGATCATTCTGATAGGTACAATTTTCTCATAGCTGAATATGCCAATCATTAAAATGACTCAGTTGTAAAGCAAATAGGTTTGTTTGATCAAAAATGCAGTGTAACAGATTATGAATCTTTAAAAAGTTGTTTTTCAAATGTGTATTCACATCTTTGAACATACTTTTAAAATACACATTACAACAAAACCATCAAACTTCTATTTTGAATAACACATCCAATTTTTGTTAGTTTTACTCATGAAAACTTAGTTTTCTGCCACAGGAAAAAAAAAGAAACAAGAGAATTTTACCATGTCAATATACAGAAAGGATTCTGCATTAAACAACAGCAGTGCTGGCCATCTGGAAAGAAATGTACAACCTCTATAAAGCTCTTTAATTTGGGAAATGGGTGAGTTCTAGACACTGGGGTTTTTTTCCTCTTAAGAATACCATGTTCTAACAATTTTGCAAGCACACCAGACATATGTCTGTCAGAATTAACAAGGAAGATTGCAGATTGCAGAGGTCTCAGTGCCCTGAGCAGGCCAGCAGAGGTGACCAACCCTTGGAGGCTGTGCTGGCAGAGCTGGGGCACCAGGAACCCCCAGGGCACTGATGCTGCCAGGCTTGGCATGGGACAGCTCCAGCTGCCATCCCAGAGAGAAAAAACAATTTATACCACAGCTAAAACCCAAGGAATCTTGTGAGAAAAAGGTGTCACAGCAATGTGACACTGACAGATGAATTGTTACCACCTGGCCACCCGAGTGGATGTGGGAAAGGGGCACTGAGAGGTTTGATCTCAGCACACCAATGTGGTCACTGAATAGCACTGACAGCAGCAGTCATTTCCTGGGCTGCAGCAGAGCAATGTGACCCTTTTTAAAACTACCCCATCAATTGGAAATCACTACTATGGTTATGTGGTTACGATTATTGAGATGATTAAAATAAAACAAGTTAGTAAAAGATCCCATCAAGTTTGACCTTGAATAATTAGGTTTCTAATGCATAGTCAGGCCAGTAATAACAAGCTACCATGAAAACAGAAATTCAGAAGTTTTTCTTGCAGCCAGAATTTAAAGGAAACTCATTGCTTTTCCGGTGTATTTAATTTT
Source organism: Aegithalos caudatus (assembly GCA_013389925.1). Classification (NCBI taxonomy): domain Eukaryota; kingdom Metazoa; phylum Chordata; class Aves; order Passeriformes; family Aegithalidae; genus Aegithalos; species Aegithalos caudatus. Next base: position 1,367,904 of record WEIU01015149.1, read on the forward strand.
CAATATGGAGTTTGCAATGAGCTGCTAATAATCATGCACTATGCCATCAGGGTTTTGCACCTATTTACATATAAATAGTTCAGACCTGACTTGGATACCAATAGCGGTTAATTTAATTTATTGTCCTTTGGCGAGTGAATAGTCATTGGTTTTCTAGCACTTTTAACCTTAGCAAACCCTTGGGAAATAAAAATTAGATTGAAAGAAAATTACTACTGGTGGAGAACAGCAAGAAAGTGACAGTAGTATATATAAACCTCAGGCAGCAGCAGAATAAAGTGTCATATTATTGTAAGCTGTCTTCTAAAGTTCAATATTGCTTTCTTGATTTACACTTCCGTAATTTTTTCCAAGTAAGTCTTCTTGCTTTGGGGACTTTTGCATCTACCTTCATGTTTTTCAGCCAGGAAGAGGGATTAACCTACTTACCATTAAAAAACATATCAGAACTCATAAGCATCAGCCAGCAACAGTGCAGCTAAATAAGGTGACAGCAATTGAGCACTAATGACTGAGGAGCAGAGTAACACTAATTGATCATCTCTGCTGTCCCACTTATAAGAGAACATCTTGGAAGGGCCCATTTCATCCAAATGGGAAAATAGAGAGCCCTGAAGCCTTGCTTCCCTCCTGGCACAGGCACACCTGGCTCCTGCCTTCCCTTGGAATGCAAAGTGCTCTGCTGAGTGTCCATGGGGAAACACTGCCCTGCCATCCAGCCTGCACCATGAGGAGCAGTGGGACAGGAACAACATGGACTGCACTCTTCCCATAACAAATACTTCAGGGAAAAAACAAACAAACAAACAACTTTGGAATTTCTGGATGTACATGAAACTGCTGCACAATTTGTTTTCCAGAATTTAAAAAAGTGAATATTCTCAGATGGAAAGGAAATTAGAGATTTGTTTCATGAAGCTCTGTTGTCAGGGCCAAACATATCTGAACTCCACAAACATGGCAGCAGATTTAGAAAATAGGAAGTCCTGAAATGTGGAAAAAATTTAATACAATTTTTATGTCAATAAGTTTTAAGTAAAGTATTTTTATGTCAATATATTTTAGGTGAAGTATTTTTATGCCACAAGTGTGTTACCAGCAATGGGTTTTTTTCATCCCACAGGACATTTTTTGTTTAAAAAAAGAAAAATCAATAGCCATTGTTCAAAAAAATGAATTTCATTTTCAGCTTGGAAGTGATTTTCTTTTCTGCACTTCTCTAAAATCATATTTTGCGTCTCAGTCACCTTCAGAGAATAATTTCCAAAAATAAACTTTTATATTCCTTATGTTAGAAGAACAAACATATTGTAAGTACTTGCTCAAATGAACCAGTATTGTGTGCCTTGACATGACCCTTTACTGGTTTGTTTCAGGTGCTGTCAGCTATTTTAGCAGAGGATGAGTCACTGTGTGAAATGCAAATCCTGTTTCATTTCTCATCACTCATGACTCACCCTGGAATACACAAGATTTTAGCAAGTTGCTATATTATGCACTAGGTACTTAGGCTATTTACTTGAATAATGCAGCATCATTTCCCCCCTTAACTTTAGGTGATTAAAACCCTCTGTGAAGCCAGAGAACACGAACAGTTAATCCCTTTTTACTGGTGGGAGCTGTGGTGGCAGAGATCTCACTCCGAGGGTGTTCAGAGGAGGTGCCAGCATTCCCCAGGAGGAAAAGTGGTGCCATGGGACACCTTGGGTGCCTTCCAGGGAACCAAACACCACCAGAGCATCCCTCCTGCTCCAGGCTCCCCCGAGGCAGCTCAGAGCTGTGGGCAATTCCCACATTTCCAAACACAGCCTCACGGGATGGGTTGTGCCTGCACTGCTGAGTCACTTCTCAGCATGGAGCAGTTTGCTTTGCTTCCCAGCAGGAATCCAAACCCCTGCTGCTGCAATTTCACTGTGCCCTGCATCCAAAAGGCTTTAATTTAAAGCCAGCTTGGCAATACCCACACTGGGATCAGAGCATTGCTTGTGCTGTGGTATGGGCATAATGGACCAGTAAAACTGGCCCACTTCCTCTGGTGGCATTTGAATGGGTTTTGACTAAACAATTTCCACTGAATCAACAGCTTTGCAGAAAATAAGCATTTTCAACATAAAGAAAATCTTGCTTTGGAAAATCAAATTAAGTTATTTCACCTGAAGCTAATGTGGTGGTGACCTGTTGTTGAACTGAACTGATCTGCTTAATTCAAGATCACCAAGTGCAACAAATATGACCCCACAGAGCACCAGGGAACATGGTACCTCAGGCAGCAGAATTTCTGTACTAAACCAGCTTAAGAATAATTTTAATTTCATTTAATAGAAAATAAAATTTTCTATGAATGGTAAATAGTGCCATTTCCTAATCTATTTTTAAACATTTTTGTTCTGTTAGGAAAAAACAATTTTCAATCTTTTCAAACTATTTGGGCTGAAATTTTTCAGAGAAAAGAAATTGTACATACTGGTGAGCATTTTGAAAAGGAACTTAGGACTGCAATCCTACTGAAAGTAGCTGAGATAATCACCTGTGCCACTTTTTTCTGCAGAATCCATCACATACAGGGGTTTGATTGCAGCATTTCGTCAGCAGCTGAGAGTCCTGTTACCAGCTTGGCCTTGATACAAATGGTATGAGCCACAGCAGCTTCCAAATACAAGATTTACTACAAATTAGGATCTGAATGGAATGAATCAAACAGCAGACAGAGAGGATTATGAGTCTGTGGCTATATTCTGACATATATTGGATTACTAGGCTTTGCATTCATTAGGAAAGTTAGACTGGCATTTGCATGAATGTGATATATTGTGCAGTCCATGGAAGTCCTATAGGTAATAGGAGAGGAGGATTTATAAGCTCCTTTTCTGATGTGCAGCTGTAGGTTTTGCAGATTTTGCACACTTTGACATTGCTGGTGGTTTGTAATGCCAAGCACAGCTCTGATCCTCCACATACCCTCTGCTCCCATTTGACACTGATGGGAATTAACTGATGCAGGGGGCTCCCTGCAAAAAACCCTGTGGTAACTAAAGGTTTTCATAAAATACATTGAGGGTCCAATTCAGAGCTTCAGCTAAAATCCTGTGTAAAATACAATTCATGCAGAGGTGCATGGGTTGCACCATGATAATGACAGGCAAGGTTGTAAGGTGGAGATGTGATCTGCACTGTTAGAGGTAGTGAAATCAGTGACTCAAGAAATCAGAATCTATAGGCAAAAAGAAGAGTCCTACCTCTCTCTTTATCTATTAATTTGCTTTCTACATATTTGGATAGACCATGAAAGCTACTTAACTGGCTCCTGAAGTCCTTGGCTGTAGGGATCTAAGTTTGACTTGCACATAACAGAATTCAACATCATCTTAGGACCTCAAATACATTAATCTTCAAACTGAATTCTGATGGTGATTTACAGCCTTGAAAATCCTTTTACCCCCACCGAGGGTGGCATGGCAGGCACACAGACCCAGAGCTCCTCAAAGAAACTTGAAGTGATTCCTGAGGAGCAGCTGAGCTTTGTGTCCTGCCCAAGCACTGGAGCTGGAGCAAGTGTGACTGAGGTGGAACAGCACCATGCAGAGGAGAAAGCAAGGAAAAAGCAGAGAAAACAGAAAACTGGAACCAAATTCTGGGGAAGGATGAACACAGGATTATAATGCTTAATTCCTTTTTTAAGACAGGTGAATAATAAGCTCTTATTGGTGAAATGCTGCTCTTTCATCCTTCAATATTTAAAGGATTTATGAAGGCTTATTATTAGGGACTGCACTAATAGAGTCCTCATGGGCCCACTCTCCATCAGCCCATCTCCTGGTGTGGACATTTTTACTTTCTTTTCTTTCAAAGTTAGTAAAATAATAAAATAATAGAATCCCCATTTGCCTTAGCAAACTAAAGGAGTAATTAACTGTGGGAGCAAGAGGCAAGAAAAAAGAAACATCAAGCTTAAGCTCTTTGATTGCAGAGAGAAGCAGAACTATTATCAGCATTAACGTAGAGAGATCAGAAACCTCAATATGAAGGTATTAAAAATGCACACAATATTGATCAACAGGTTTACCATAATTATATAGTAGAAGCTAATTCAGCCAACTGTGCTTTCAGACACTTTCTGGTTGATATATCTCCCAGCTCATGAAATACAGATTGATGCTATGAGTCCTGACTGACAGCTTCATTTGAGTAATTTGCCACAGCACAGTGACATTTTATTAAAGCTCACCAGAGGACACTCTAAAATTATGGGGGAGACTCTTGCTTTCAGCAGACTTTGGATAAAGTAATAGGTGTTATTTCTGATAAGATGGTGGGAGACCTTGTCAAATCCACAGTGGCGGCTCCCAAATTTCCAGTAAATGAAAATGAGTGGGAGTTGTGCACCTTGAGTCTCCCTTTGTGCTTTTGAACACTCCTTTATAACACTAAACACTTGTCAGTGTGGAATGTCAGGGGAGAAGCATGCAAGGTGCTTCACCTCTGCTATGGTACCTCTCCCCCAAGTTTATTCACTTTTGTTCCCCTTAATTTTCCTACTCAAGTTTCCTTTCTCAGTCAACAACTTGTTCCTCCTCCCACCTTAACCTCTCTGTGGACTCTTTGCTGCTGTTTCCACCAGTGGATCCAGGAGCTATTGTCCTGCTGAGCAAGGTAAAGTTCCTCTCTGTCATTCCCAGTCCCAGACTCTCCTCCCCAGGCTGTTCAGCTCTTAGGCTGAAGACTGAATCCATCCAGGCACTCAGCAAAGGAAACATCCCTGACAGCCTTCAGCCATCCAAGCCACATCCCAGAGAGGACAACAGCCAGAGAGCTCAAGGATGTCTGGACAGAGCCTTTCCAGAATGCTAAATACATTTTTCTCTCCTGTTCAATTCTTGAATCTTAACAGCAGTGACTAAAACAAAACAAAATAAACCAGCCTATACAGTTCCAGTTTGCACAGTTTAACCATCAGGAGGGGAGAACTTGACAACAGGAAACAGAACAGCACAAAGTATGGGCTATATACAAACCCAAGGGTCTGTAAGTTTTCTGTTCCTATTTGGGTCACATTTCTGTTTACAGGTATTACAGTATTTTATGCTTTTTCTTTATGAAGTTATTGGGCAGACTCAGCTTTTGTTCCCTTTTAAAATGCAGATGTGTGGCCCTGATCTGTACATTCTCCATCTCCTTGTGGCTAACAGTGATGCTGAAGCAGCATGGGTCCTTTTATTTAAAACAAACTCAAGGCAGAACTTAATCCCTGAACCAGACCCAAAGGTCACTGAGATCAAAAGAAATATTCTGATCTATCCCAGTGAGATCTGAATCAGTCTAGAAAAGAACACTTTCCATAGAAGCTAGCATAGGATTCACTCCCTTATCAAAAAGGCATTCCAAAGCACATTTGTTATTTATTCTACTTCATTCTTAATCCCATCCTAAATAGTTCCAGCTTCACTTCATTTTCTCCTTGAAAAGTTAGAACTTCCAGAGGTTTTGAAGACACCCTTTGTCAAAGGATTACTGGAGGCACCAGTGGAAATTTAGGCATCATTAATTAGACCAGGAGAATGAATTCCTATAAAAATTGCCCATCTGTGAGTGTTAATTTAGCAGCAAGTAGTTATTTTTCTCTGCTGGAAAGGTAGATCGAAAGCAAGCTGAGAAAATAAAAGACACAAGAAAATAAGACAGGAAAAACAGTATGAATCTTATCAGTAGAAAATGTTAATTACATTATAGAGCCCTTAGTCATCTAAGCTACTGTGTACAATAGATAGAACAGTGCAAATTATCCCTGCATTTTTTAAAAAAACTGTGACTACAATTCTATTTGTTACCTTTCTCTCATTATCAAGCACCTCCAATTTCTGGATATTGTTTTGTCACCTTTTACCTAATTTCTTGTGTGTGTTCTAGTGAACACACATGCAGAGGTGTGTGCCCCTGTGAAATGTGGAACCAGATGACTGCAGCCACTGGTGGCTGCCCAGCACTGATCAGAAGAGCTCCCACCAAAGTCTCAGGCTACAGGATCTCAGCAATGAATCCTACAGATTCACACCTTCCCCAAGATATCATTGCAGGCTCCTTCAGAGCAGAGGCCAGTAATGGGGGGCTGCAGTCAAAATATCCCTTCAGAGGATATTCTGAAGTCCCTTCAGTGGACTTCATTGGTGCTGGATTTCATTGACAGACACAAACACTGTATGCTCAAGAGAATAAAAAGAGGTCTCAGCATCATCTCTCCCTCTCTGGCTTAATCAGCTCATGTGGGAAGTCTTGCTGGACCTCAAGAAGTCAATTCCCATTTGATGATTCTGTATGATAGCCTCAGCAATGGATATTTCTGTGGCTGCATGGGTGCAAGGGCCCTTCTGTCATAGGCTGCTGCAAGGATGTTGCATGAAGTATTAGAAAAGAAACCTTCATGCCTGGAGTCCTTACTGGGTCACCTCAGCCTTCAGCTATCCTACCAGCTCTGTCCTCTCTCTGGGATGTAATTAAATAAGAGCAAGATGGTAAGAACCTGCTAATGGCTTCACATTGCCCAGAAGGAAATCACTGAATTACCCTGGGATGCCTGCACTGATTAGAAATAGCACTGCCTTGATTGAGGCACTTCATTTGGCACAGAGACTGACAGTGTATGAGCACTGGAACTGAACAGCATTAAAGAAACCACCACGGGATATGCTGTTGCAAAGATTAGTGAAGGGTAAAAGGATCAGGGACTATACACCCACTTCCTCTGGAAAAGCCTCCAGACAGTGTGATCAAGTGACTGGGTTTGGAGCTGAGCTGAGTGCAGTTACCTGGGGGTAAATCAACAGGGCTCAGGGGCAGAAACCACAGTTTGTTCCATCAACACAGTTCGATGTATGCTGTGAAGCCACTTTTTAAGTCAAGCTCTAAATATTCGAAAGTTCATAGAAAAATCTCTCCTTGGGCAAGATTATTCAACCTCTGCCAGTCTGAAGCTTAGTCACAGGATCTCCACCCTCCTCAGGCCAAGCTTCACTGCTTCCTTTCTGTTTCAAATCTCCGTAGAAATCTCTGTCAAGTACTGACTGCATGAAGCTGCAGTTTATCCTTAACCTGCACATGACTCCTATTTCTAGAGGCTCCAGCATGTGATCAGCTGTGCCCAGCAGGAGCAGCTGCTCTCCTGAGCCCTGTGCTCCTGCAGTGCTGCTGAGCCAGGACCACCACTGGTACCAGTGCCCAGCCAGATGGCTCCCCCTCACATTTGTCATTCAGCTGTCCCTTTTCCTGACACCCACAATTGGGTTTCTGGGCTGTTAATGGTGGAATTTAGTAATAAAGTGCATGTTATTTGATTCTGAACAGGCAATTAGACTTCCTCATTTCATTTTTAGGGCTTTAACTGCCTGACTTGACACTAATGTGAATCAACCAGCGTCCCACTTCGCTATACCACCATTAATGCCAGTGCAATGTGCACAATAATTTTGATATAATATGTCACTGGCAGCTCATCTCCATATCAGTCATCTGGTTTTTTACCCCAAATTGGTCTTATGGTAGGATCACACATTCCCTAATTAATACCTTCTTTCCATGGTTACTAATGAGTCTGTTGATACCACTTCTTCAGGCTGCCTCTATTATAATAAAGTCTTGTGGGCATATCCAGCTCCCACTGTCTGCTATAATTAAGATACAGATGTCACTGACTTTCACTTAACAGAGACACAGTCCCCTGGATGATAAGTGAGGAAGGAAAATTCTTTGTCTTTTGATTCCTTCTTCATTGTGAGTGGCAGGACTCTGGGAAATGTCTTGGATAAGGCACAGGAAGTGAGACTGATAATTGCAACAGCAGCACCTGGCAGGAGGTCAGCCTTGGACTTTTTTAAATAAAAATGAGACTAAGGCAGAACCCAGTGAATTTCTGGAGGCAAAAATTGTTCAGAGAGAAGATTTACACAAATCACAGGAGAACACAACACTCACATTCAACAAGACTTGTCGGGTTCAACTCTGGCACTTTCTGCAGCTTCACCAGGATTTTTTTTTTCTTCAGATCTTGAAAGGATGAGACATCCTTAATTGTCCATTGGCTTTATTTCCTCTCTTCCACTGCCTCCACCAGGGGAAAAAAAAACCCAACCCACCAAAAACATGTTCCAAGCTATCACAGCCCTGTGTGTCCATGCTACAGTCTCTTCATCAGAGCAGCCACCCCTTGGTTACACACTTGCAAGAAATTACTCCTGGTGAAGGAAAGAAAAAGCTTCACTTTCATAAATATTCCTATTTTAAGGGTAGATCATCACAGCAGGACTTAAGATACTGACAGGGGCTATAAACAGGAAAATAAAAGATTTTGTGGCCTTTGTATCCTGTAGGCAGGATAAATCCTTCCAATTACACAAGAGCTTGGCTAAAGTCATTACTTGCTGTTCAGAAGTCTTAGAGCATTTTTTTATTCTTTGTTAAATTTATCACACTAAATCCCTTCCCTATGATCAAAGTCTTCTGGGATACAGAAGCTGAAAGATATAAAAGTGCTTTGATCCACAGGGACTCTGATGAAAACAGGCTCCAGTAGTACAACCTCTTAATTGTTACCATAACTCAGCAGGATTCTATCTCAATATCATCAGCAACAAAAGACTTCTCAACAGGAAATACTGATTTAGGGGATCCACCCATTATCTCATATGCATTCACAGGTGTTGCTGAGAAAGGCAGCCTTGTTCAAAGGTTGCTCAAAATAATTAGTTTTCCAATTACTGTGATTTTTTTAATACAGATCCTTTTGTATTCCACCTTGACCAGAGAGTAAAACACACCTGTATGGCACTACTTCACATTTTAAACAGTAAGGCTAGCTTCCCAGTGGAGGTCCTGCTCAAAAATCAATTATATCAATTGGAAACAACAGAGGAGTTAATGTATTTTTTACTTTCCCTTGTGTCCTAGAAACATTCAAAGGATACAATATCAGCTGATGGGAGAGAGCAGCAATCAACAATATAAAAATCAGCTTGTCATTCTAAGACACTTGTCTATTGATCACTTTGATAGCCAGACAATATATTCAATACCAAACTCAAAATGATAATTCAGATAGGCATTCCCCAGTTATGCTATTGCTTTCCATTACATCCCTAGCATTTTTAGCATTATCTAAATTTTCATTATCTAAATTTTGTGGGACTTCCGGCATTTCTGTGTGCATTTCAAACAGGAGAGAGAACCCTACAGAACAAAAGTTTTTACATCATCAGAGGGCAGGGCAAATTTCAAGGTGGCTCATTCATTTCTCTATGGAAAAATTAAAAATTTGCTGCAGACCTTCCAAACCCTTGCTTCCACATCCTTGTGCAGAGCTGCTCCCTGCACACCCTCCCCTCCTCCCCTTCCACAGCAGCTGCTGGGAGTGCCCAGCACACCCCAGTGAGCCCCAGTGCCCCTCCACAGGGCTGCAGGGAGCTTGGAGCACGGTGCTTCCAGGCTCTCCACGCCCTGGGATGTAAAGCTGGGCCTGTCTCAGCCTGCATTACCCTGCCAGGACCTGCACACCACCCCAGGGAGCCAGCCCAGGGCTGCCTGCTCACACACACCCAGGTTTGCTGGGAGGAACACCCTGAACACATCCCAGCCTTGGACGTGCTGCCCTTCAACCCCTGAGCTCCTGCCTAAGCCAACAGGAGCTTCCTGGAATTCCTGTCTTTTTCACCTGCACCAGCAGTTCTTCTGTGCTCAAGTGACACTTTTTGTTTTGTTAAAGCAGTATTGCTTTCTGATGGGAATATTAGTAGATGACATTCCCTGTGCCCCCTTCAGGTGCATATACAGAATATCTTGTGTCAAACCAGCTAATTATACCACTATTCCCTTGTTGTAGATAACAGCAAAACTTCAATTAAGCTTAGCCCTTCTTCATGATACTTTTAGCATAATTTTTGAACAACTGCATTATCCCAGTAAATGCCTGAGTTTGATGAGACACAGGTGGGAATTAAAAAGTGACTTTTCCCCCCATCACAGTGGGAGTAAGAAGCCAAACCTCTCTGTGCTGTGAAAAATCTGCTCTTCCTTTTCTGAAATGTCATCTCTAGAAATAATGGCCAGCTAGTGGTTCCTGGATGCCAGAAGGAAAACAGTTCAGCATTTTATGAGCACAGTGAAGGACACAGACAGGGCAGCACTGCAGAACCCTGAGGGAGGCATCAGAGCCTGCACTCCCCAAGTGCTGCACTCCCTTTCTGGAAGGAGCCCCAGCATGGGAGCACTGGAGTTCTTGTCTTTGAACCCATTTTCCTCTCACCAATATTTGTTAAACACTGCAACAGAAGTGAAGCTTTTGTTTCTTCTATCAAACTAAAGATGTTTGTCAAGACCCACTGCAGTCCACCAAGATCTGATTCCAAGGAGGGTGGAGAAGGACCACAGGTGAGATTTGGGAACAAACCTGGGAATGCTGCACCAGTTGCAGCAGCATTTTGACCACAGAAACCATCACAATGCTTCAGTAACAAACAATACTCATTTAGGGCAGATTTTTTTTCTCTCACAGCTCTGAAAGCATTGTCAAAGGAATTATTATCCCAGCTTTGTTTTTTTTTTTGGGGAAGAAGTGCACTGAGTACTGAGGACCAACATTTCCAAAGTGGCTACTGATTTTTGCAGCTCTCCTGTGTTTGCCATGTTTGAGAGTCCAGCTCATGTTTGGAGCTTACAGACCTCATCTACCAGAAGCACCAATTACACACAAATCCCACTGAATCATTAGGAGCTGAAGGTTATCAGCATTCCTAAAAAATTAATTAGGGAGAAGAAAATTAATTTGCTGTGATAATTTGGACATGCAAAAATAACGGATTGCTATGGAAAAAGCATGGCCCACCTCTCATCCAAGGTCACACAGTACATTTATTGCACAAGAGGGAACCAAGTCCAGGTCTAGTAGTGTAGAAAGAGATATATTTATATTTATATATGTGTTTATAGAGTAGAACTGTATGGAAACTGGACTAATGGTTCAGCCATGTATCTCTCATGCATAATTTGAAGGACACTGATGAAGCATCATCATCTCTTCATAATCATCCCTACCCCTGTGGACTCTGGAGTACACCAGAGATTTTTATGATGCCACTTAGGAAATACACATGGGCTCCTTTTCTGGCCTATGAAAAATCAAAAAGTAACCACTACCAGCTCCCTTTTTCTTTTTTGTTAATGGTTTCTTTGAAGCATAAAAGCATAAAAGGAGGAGGGACAAATTTTTAAAGCAGGCTGAAAAGAGAGACAACAACACAGTTTACATATACAGGTGTGGTTTTCTAGCAATTAAAAAAAAAACCCTCAGATCCAAACATCCAAAAACCAGATATTTTCCCCTTAGTGATATATAAAATACACATAATATTTCCTGATGAATCTATTCCAGGTGTTTCTACATAAGCAGGGCTCTTGTGAAATAGGATTTTCCAATCAGACCACTGATGAAAAGCAAAGCCAACAGTTACTTATTTTTTAAGTTCCTGAACCTGGCATTTGCAGACAAATATCATGGAAATTTTGAATGAAGAAAAATTAATACTAAAGGTCAGATGCAATAAAGAAACACTAAGAAAATCTGATCATCAACGTTTAGAACCCAAATAACCTTCCTCTAACTGACACTCGATGATCCACAAATAGATTTAAAGAGACTTCCTCATTTAGAAACACTGAAATATGAGTAAAAAGGAAATGGACAGGTAAACTTTCACTCTATTTGCCCTTTTCTATTATTGATTGTACCTTTACATAAAGCTGTTTACATGTGAGCCCTTACAGATTTTATATTGTCCATCATTAATATTAAAATTGAAATTAATTAGAGGTCACATGCTCATCTGCTATAAATTAGGGTAGCTATTGAAATAAAAGATACAGAAAAAGTAGCACTGAATACTGAAACAATAAGGTGCTCTATCTTCATCTGCCTGACAAAAAGTGTGTTGGAAATATTCTTTGAAATAAGAGTGAGAAGACCTGTTGACAAAATAATCTTTTTCTACTGAAAAGCATCAGTTTCCTTCACCAAAATATATCCATTGAGACTAATCCTTACACAGCAAGAGAACAAATGCTACATGAAACTACACCTTAAACATTTCTTATATTCACAAAAATGAAACCATCCAGACCAGCTAAGAATGTGAAGTTGAAAACAAAGCAAGTGTGTAACAGAAGCCAACAGATACTATTCTTTCAGAATGCTTGAGAAGGCTCCCTGGAAATTAATTTCTAGAGTAAAACTGTGTGTATACACCAGAGACTTGTGCTAAACAAGGAGGAAAGCCTTCTGCTTTCCTGCTGAACTCTCTGTTCACCTTGCATTAACCCATCTTACACAGACAGGAACTTTATGACAAAATAATGCAAACCAACCTACCTGACATGACACTGTCCTGAGAGCAGAGCTGGGAGTCAAACCTCTTCCCTAGCCCCCATCCAGTGCCATAGGATGAGATATTCACCTCCCCAGCACTGGTGACCCAGTCACTTTCAGTCATATGTTTTGCTGGAGAGGTTATTAATTTCTCATTGAGTACTGAAACTACCAGTTCATAAAGCCAACATCATGTCCTGGTTAACATCAAATCTCTGCTCTGCCATTGTGGTACAATACATTTACTGCAGCTGAAAATAAAACTGTGACACTGAAAGTTGATTTTCTTTTTTACATTTAGGACTAAATGTTGGCCCTGTGCCTTGTCAACACCATACAGACAACATTGTCTGAAGCCCTGGGTCCAGAGAGCACAGCCCCAAGACCTTTCTCTGAATGGGCTTCCAAACCCTACCAGTGAAGTCCAAGCTTCCCAGCTATCCCAAAGAATATCAGACTGTCTGTAAATTATACAGGAAAATCCCATTTTATGTGGAGCTCACACACTGTACCCAGTCCTTACCCACACCTGTGCAGCTCCCAGGTGTGCAGGACCCCAGCCCTGTGTGCAGAGAGCAGGCTGCCCCTCTGGGCTGCCCCTCACTTCTGTGCTGCTGTAGCAAGAACACAGCCTGGAGCACCAGCCTGTGCCATGCCTGTGCTCTGCTTGGGGAAGAGGTAATTGCCTTTATACCTTTTAATGAAGTTTCATCTGTAATGGCAGCCAGCTGCTTTATCAGACACTACATCCTCTTATTTGTCCCTCTATACACTGATAAATTTCACTCTTGGCCCTAAGCTGGTCTACTCTTATAAGAAATATGCTTTTGTGTCAGATCTCCCTCAAGTGCTTTTTTCATGAAGTCCAGCAGTGTGTGATGGTGTAAGAGAAGAGCCAAGCCTCAGTAACAACCTGCTATTTGTGTTTTCATGCAATCACATCTGATTGCTGGTTTCTGCCCCTCATTCTCCAAGGCTGCAGAACTGCAGCCTCTGGACTTGGCTATTTACAAACAGTGATTTAAGCATCACCCAAAATCTGAACTTCCCCTTAGCAATCTGTTTCCATGAGCCACAGCTGCACTCACAGGTGCTCCCTGCAGACCACCCACACATTAAACAGCCTGCCCAGCTCTGCTCTCCTGCACTGCCCCTTGCTTAGATTTAAATTGCAGAGCAGACCTGACAGATGCACAAAGCCATGGGGTGGCCTTAGGTACTTGAAACCAGACCTGTGAAATCACAGACTGCCAAACTCATGCCACTTGTGGATTAATTGAGCTTATAACATTTCCCTCCAGGTTGCCTCAGCTCCCTCTGGTCACCCTCTTGATTTTCAGCATGAGGCATTCTTTTCTCAAGCAGCTGCATGTAAAGACCAAAATAAGGGTGGCTGCTGGTTATTGTTTTGGGGATTTTTTTCCTGAAGAAAAATATTAGGTAAAGCTCCAACTATTAATATGATGAAAGAGGTGTTGGAAATTACAACAAGGAGCAGCATCAGTCCATATAAAGCTCTGCAGTGTTTTCATTCCAAACTCCCTTAATCAGGCAATGTAGAACATGTGTGTTTTTCACAGGCAGCCTTTTAGGCACTCAGTTTTCCTCTGTCAGGTGTTAGTGGCACCTGTTTCTCCTGCTCCTATTTTGGATGTTTCTCATATTTTTGCATTGCTCTCCAGAGTCTTAAGATGTGTCTTTGTCTAAGTACCAAGTACCTGTTTGCAAAAATGGACCTGAATGCATGAGAATACACAACTGTATAGAAAATTTTTAATAAGCCATTATTACCCTAATAATAAACAGAACCCCTAAAATGAAAGAACAATTTTTCCTGTTATAAAACACACACACACACAAAAAACAAACAAACAAACAAACAAAAAAAAAAACAACTTAGAAAGCAGTCTGTAATTCTTCTTGCTTTCTGTTTGAGAAGATTTCTTTTTCCCAATTTTGTTATGAGCCCAAAATTCTCATTCGAAATAAAATCTTGTTGTTTCAAGTTCAGTATATTCTGCCACATAAAAACACCAATAAAATCTCCTCATTAGTTACTAACCTTTTGCTGAAATCCTTGAATATTTCTATTAGTCCAAAGAGTAAACTCCTTGGAAGGCTTTTTGCTATTGGTGTTGCTACAGGCAACCTCTCTATAGAAACATCAAGTAAGGATAAACAGCCTGGTCAGTGAAATGTTTTGCTGGTAGATCTGACACCAAGAAACTCATCATTAAAGGTGCAGGTATACTGTTTTTTAACAGCCAAAGGTGTCTCAGGCCATGCAGGTTCCAGCACCAAGATGCAGGTGCAGGGTGAGGCAGCACAGGCAGCTGGGACCCAGCACTGACCCTCAAAGCCCCAGAGGCTCCACTCAGGTCAGCTGGGACAGGACTGACCCCAAAACAAGAGATTGCAGAATTTACTACTTGGTGCTCAGTGCTTGTTCCCAAATTCATCCTGCCTTCCCTTGGCTGATCAGTAATGTCTCAACCTCCCAGAGACCTGTTTCTTTCAAATCCTTCTATTTCCTGTATAAAACTTTTTTATACAAGAAGCAATTAAAGTTTCATAAAAACAAAACTTCCCAAACATGAACTTCTCCCCATGCATCAAATGCCTTACTCTTAATAAAATGTGGTGCCTGGCATCAATAAAAGAGTGAATTCTATTCCAGTTTAATGAAAGGGAAACATATTAAATGTATTCTCCAGTATTAAACACCTTTCCTTTCTGCCAGAAGTGCTCTTTTCCCACTTGCTGCTTTAATAAAACATGGCAAGAGGCACTATGAACAGTGGTGCTGCACTCTGGAATGCTGGGCTGTCTGCAGAAATGATCATTTCCTCGACCCCTACTCCCAAAGGCAAGGATACAAAGGGCTGTGATCACAGCCCCTCCCCTGGCCACCCCTGGCACAAGAGAAATCCCCCCCTGTGCCTGTCTGTGTCTGTGCCCTGCAGGGAGGTGGCACAGCCAGCAGAGGAGGGCAGGAGCCCCTGCATGTCCCAGCACAGCCCAGCAGGCACAGGAGCCTCCTGCAGGCACTGCACACACACCTGGGCAGGGAGATCCACAAGATGTTCTGCCTCCCTACAGGTGTGAGGGAGCCCCAGCTGTCCTGCAAGCCCAGAGCTCCCCTAAGGCCCCCAAAACTCCACCACAGCCCCACAGAACACTTCTGATATTCACAGAAAATTTTTTCTGCTTGCTGAAATAAAAGGAGTTCCCAAAGTTCCCTCTTTTTAGAAGAGCCTCTTTCTATGACTGCTGCCTGAATGGGCAGCATTGAATTTTGGTAGCAGAGTTTTGAGAACTGCTTTCCAAGTGGACATCATCATAAAAAAGATTAAGTTTTAAATTCAAGAACATTCTTATCATTTAAAACAGAACTTACTTATTACATTGGCAGTAATATTTGTCAGTACTCAGCAGCACAGTGGATAACTAATACTTCCTACTTGCAGAGAAAGAGAGACATATCTTTTGTCAGAAATTATTAACTGATGTTAAAACTTAAACACCTTAATTTTCTTCCTTTTAAATGTTTTTTGACCTAAAATACAGTTTGGTGCTTGGAAATGTATTTGCATATGTTGAGGCAAATACAGCTCCAAATGGGCCACTGCTCCCAATTTTGCCATATTGATCTTTCATTGCAATTCCTTTCCCAGAACATCTTATCTCAGTTATTTAATTTTTATCTGGAGTCCTACAATACTTGGGGCAGTTGTTGAAACTCTTTGCCAAGACTGATGTGATTAGTTGAGAAACTCAGTTCCTTCCCTACCAGTTCCTAGCCCTCAGGGATGCTGAGAAAAGGTTACACAGAAAACTCACATGCAAGCTGAAAGTTCAGAAGCACAAAGGTTTATCAAAACCAGGTGAGCATTAATCTCTGCCTGTAATGGCCCACACCCACTGACTGCTCTGCACTTTCAAAATATAAATTTGTATCAGGCAGAGTTGCAGAGACCAGAGGTTCCTGATTATGAGAGAGGACGAGGAGTGCCAATGTGTCTTTAGCAGAGAAGCTGATTGCAAGTGAGTCTCAAAACCTGCTGGGCTGGAGATTCAGTAGCCCCATCACTTTCTTTTTGCCTCCAAAACTAATTCAAGGCTTTCTTTGATGTTTTGGCAAAGGTTATTCCCTCTGGAAATCAACTGCTCTGCTGAAGCTGTCTGAACAATTACCCTGGGCCTGATAAGGGCTGCTGGAAACTGCTGTTACTGAGGCTGCCTCTGAGATGGTTGCTGTGGTTTCATCCCAAGGAATGGTCTCCTTCCCTTTTATGTTTTCTGTGTGCTCCCTCACCATTTATATCCACCACTCTTACCCTGGCAGTGTTGGTTGTTTCCAGCACCAGCCCTCTGTCTCTACAGCCATTTCACATCTGTGGCTGGGACAGCCTCCAGCTGTCCCAGAGGAGATGCTCTAGGAATGATTCAGTCAACTCTCAAGTCACCTAAGTCAGGTTACCCATGACAAAAGATCAACATTTATTATTCTTAGAAGGAATTTCTCTTGCAAAAAAATCTCAGAAGCTTTCAAACTTTAGTCTTCTGACCATATGATGTTTTATATTTATTACACTGTATTTTTCATCTCTCAACCAGAGACATCTCCATTCAGTCAATTCCTTGCAATACTCTAAAACAGTAACAAAACACAGTAAATGATCCTTAAAATTACTGCCATACTAACTAACAAACGCTTTTACCAAGGTCTGCAAGAGTGAGCATGTGATCTTGGGAACCACAGACAAATTGCCATACTCCCCTATTAGTCAGAATAAAAGTTGAAATGGCAATAGTCTCAAAATTCCTTACCAAAACCCCAATCTACTTGCAGTTCCCTTCATTCCAACTAACAAACAAAACATGTTCAACCACACTTTATGTTCTCAGGGCAGTGATTGCTGAGAAACCTCTAGCTTTTCACTGTACCCTATATCACCAATATGAGCCAGATGTATAGGGGTTGGAAGCATCACTGCTGCCATCCAGGCAGCACCCAGTACCAGAATGGTTATTTCAGATAATAACAACATCTGAATAACCAGAAGTTATTTCGGGAATGTGCTGCATGCCCAGAGAGCCTGGCAGGTATTTGAAAAAACGCTCTAGAAAGTGTGAGCTTTAAAGTCCACCAGGTAAAGGGTCTAGAAAGTGCCAGGTTTTCAGATCCCAAAAGTAACTTCTAATTGCATTGAGACTCTTTTGTCTGCCACAAAGCCCAGAGGCCTGTGAGTGTGCAATAACCTGGAAGCAGCAGATGCTGCTGGATCTTGCTGGGTAATTTTTTCCCTTTTACATTAAAAATAGAATACGACTTTTTTTTCTTACACATTCTGGTACTATTTCATCCAAATAATTCCTACCATTTGGAATGCAGCCTCATGTGACAGGCTCATTAGCCTGAGAGCAAAGCCAGCAAGTTCAGAATAGCACAGTGGAGCACGTGTTGCTTTTCTCTGCAGATGCTTCAAAAAATAAGTGACAGGAGCCCAAACCCTGACCCCAGCATGCACCCAAAATTAACTAAAGGAATCTTTCTCAAAAACAGAAGCTCTTGTATAGCTTGCCTATTCTAGGATTGGATCAGAGCAGCAGATCAGTAATTTCCTCCCTTTTTGTTCCTGGTTACAGAGGAGCCCAGCAAAGGCTGAACACCCTTTGCACCCCACCTGAGGAGCTCCTGTGCATCTCCCTCCTGCTGCCACCTGGCTCCCCAACAGAAGGGCATTTTTACATTAAATCTGTAACTCTGCCACTGCACTCTGGCTATGTTTATCTCCTTAAAAAGTTACAGTGTGGATGGCTCCAGCTGTCTGATGATTTGGTGGCACAGAAGATAGGAGCTGGCTTGAAGCATCTGGTAAAAAGTGATTAGATGGTGTCTCCACTAATTACAACAGAATTAGTTCAAGGAATTGCTGACTAGGCACAGCAGCATTTCAAAAGATCAGATACACAGTTTATCCTTGAGAATTACAAATAACCATAACATCTTGAAGGCAGAGCTTTTCTGATGCAAAAGAGTAATGTGAACTTCTTTAGAAGTTCAGTTTGTGAGCTGGTAAAGGACCAGCCCTTGGATACTGCAGGTACCAGAGATGCACAGTTTAATTCCCAGGGTCACTGCACACTGATGCATTCTGCCAATTTGCAGCTGCTAATCATAAGCTCTATTTGGAGCATCAGTAGCACACAACTACATTAAAATTCTCACCTTTTTGTGCAAGGAGGGTGCTCTCAAACAAGGACTCTGCATAAAATCATGTGGTGTGTATTCCAGTACAAGAATAATCACTGTGATTTAGCTTCTGTGCTCTCTACCCAGAGATCTGTGGCTTCTTATCTATTATATCTTTAATATAAAACAAACTATTTTCATTCTTACTGGCTTCCTCCACAAGGCTTTCTATTTATGAGGCAGCTTTAGACTTACATTTTAATCACATGAACAGATTTTGCCGATTTATGCTCAAGCCCCATGACAATATACTTTTAGATTGGAGCTTTAAACAGCTCCAAGAAATGTTTATCCTGACAATGAAGACTTTAAGCCATGCACAATTTATTTTTATCTTACTTGTATAACAAGGGCAGGTAAAGGAGATGCAAACCATTTTCACATTAATTATAAATACTGCATTACACACACAAGGTTGCATCTTCAGCTTTCCAGGGTCCCATGATGTCCCCATGTGTTTGTAACCCAGAAATTTTAGCTTGCTTTATGTTGTTTCAAACCAATCTTATGAAAGTAATCTTTCCTGCTTTCTTCTTTTATATAGGCTCCAATCACTCAAGCAAAATTGTTTTCTTTTAGTTTATACTTCATCATTTTCTATAATTTGATAAAGCCTATTTGGCTTAAGTTCCATAACTAGGATATATTATCTAACCTTACCAGGCCATTTTCCACAGACTATTTCATATTGCAAAGAAAAATTCTAGTTTAAGTACTCATTTCAGGAAGCTTAAATATAGGTATATTATGCAATAATAATAAAATATATCTTAACAGTTTTATGTTGGACAAATAGTCAGAGCATTTATTCACTTTTGTTATATTCCTAGCAATTTACTATTTCTGATTGCAATGGCTTCTTTCAAACAGCCAAAACTGAAATAGCAGCATGGCTAAGGAGAATTTATGTTGGGGACTGGTGGCACTTGCAAGGCACCATTTTTTAAAAACAGAAATCATTATGATAGATACATAGATAGATATTTTGCAATAATTCCTTTCAATGATGGGTATTTAACAACAGGAAAGAGCCTAAATTGTAGCAGTTTCATTAAAGAAAAATCCATATAAACATATAAACTAAGAGAATACAGAAACTGAGTACTGGTTTATAGAAACTACATGATTATGTCGTGAAAACCTGCCAATTCTGATCACCTTTGAGAAAAAGCAGAACAGACTTAAAATATCCATCATGTTCCTCTGCAAACACATTTCTCCAGTTCCAAATGAGGGCAGAACAAAGACTTGTATTTTTTCATCCACTGGGAAAATACCTTCTCTGTTTCCAAAGGGTGGGTTGGACAAATGGACCTCACCAGGACGCCCTGCAGCAGATATTTGTGAGGCTCCCCATATGCCTTGGGCCTCCTGCACCACCTGAACTTGAATTTTATCTTGTTACTCTCAAGACTTATTGCATAAAAATTTAATAGGAACTTTATTTGATATCTAAAGTTACTTTGGTGTTATTAAGATGTATTGCCTTAAAATCTAGAACTGTGTGTTACTCTTCTAAAAACTGTTTCCTTTCCTTCCATTACCTGGCCCACACACATTTGTCCTCCAAGAGGGGACCTGTAATTTACTCCATTGGGTAGAGAGAGGGATGTAAAGCAGGGACCAGACTTTAAAAGACAGCAGCTAAATAAACAAGAATGTGGTGATGACATATTTTAATTATCCATGTACAAAAGAACAGCAGTTCCAACAACAGATCAACTAGCTTAAGTATTTAAACAGGAAAATATATACAGGAGCCAGTACAAAATGGAAAGGAGATTTGGACAAAATCTAATTAATGGAAAGTAAATTACTACCTAATTTAATTGTAGACTCTTTGCTTGCATCTTATCATCTCAGGAAGTATTTGCAGATACAAAAGTAATTTAAACCTGGATACTGTAATTACTTATATCTCCCAAGGAATGCAGGATACCCAAAAGCTAAGACTGGAACCATCCCTTCCTCTTCAAAAGCTCTAGAGAATGTCACATATCCCAGGCACTTGATGCACCCCATCCATGTCAGCTGCTCATTGGCACTGGCAATATATGGAATGATGACTTTGAAGGCTCTTCAAGAGGCCATTTTCACACCTTCTCCAGTTTACTGGGAAACTCATCAACACAAATCCATACCTGCATCTGCTACGCTCTGGAAAGGTTTGAGATTTGGGAAACTTCTCTTGGCATTGGTACAACTTTTTTTTTTTAAATGCACACTCTGAATTTTAGTGCCCAAACTTTACCATCAGATGACTGCTTTCACAGAGGTTTTGATGAAACTCTAGATGGCTCATGGCACAGTAATTTCTCCTTATTAATATTCTAGTCCCTTCTAGAAACCAGACAGTTTTAAAAATAAATTGGTAGACCAATTTATAAGTTCATAAATTAAGGCAAATCTTATTCTTTGGCATATGGGGAATAAAAGCAGCTGGCTAAAGTCAAATCCTCAATATCATATGTTCCCTCACTGTACATTTACCCAGGCAATGCCTGTCTTCTTGTAGGCAGGGTCAGAATGAGCTGGAAATCAAGATGGGATCAGCTGCATGCAGCAGAGAGCAGCTGTCACTTTAGCAAAAGCCCCCCTTCTGATGGCACAACACTTGAATAGCTGTGGAAGCTCCAGGGTAAATGTCAGCCAACCTGTAGTGATTAGTAACTACTGGATTCTGACACCTGTGACAGGGGTGTGTGATAATGTACTGATTTATCTTAGATTCCACATAAAAGATCAAAAGTCCATGGATTCTGATATTAGCTCATCAGTAAATTGTTATGACTGTGATACTAGGAAAAACAGCCCCACAAGCTTGCACACAGGATGAGCAAGATGCTTTTCCTGAAATGACTGTTTCAGTGAAAAAATAAATACAAGCAGTAAAGGGGATCAGACCTAAAGACATGCAACACTCAGTTTCTCTAACAAAGCCTTTGTTTTTCTTACTTAGCAGCACTGCATATAATTCCAGCTTCATTCTCCTTTTAAGAGGAAGAGTGATGAATAATCACAGTGAGCAAAGAACAAATATATTCAGAACCATTTCAGCCACTTAAAGCCCAGAATTTTGCCCCAGCTGTTTGCTTTCAGCAAATATTTATGAGCACTATGTTTTGTTCAGACAACTGCTTGTTGAAAGCAAAGCCTGGGACTGTATCTGAGGCTCATTTAAACAGCAAACTAAATTTGTTTGGGGAAATCTAGGCAGAAATAATTTACAAAATATATAATTCAAACAGGGCTGCTAAACAGTGGCATTAGTTAGCACATGCTCAGAGGAATAAGGAGCTTAAGGCCATCTAAAATTGAAAGTCATCTTTTGTGATAGGTGATTGTAATCTCATTTTTGAGACAGGGCAATGAGGGCCACGTATCTAATTTGCTAAAGCCAGTTCAGGAATTTGGAGAAACATAAGCAAACCTTTGGAGATAATTTCCCCTTCTTTAAATAAGTGATTTACTGCCAGAGAATTGCTCCCACCCTTGTGGCACAGCAGGGTGGGAACACCTTGCCATTATCTGCCCCCTGCCCTCAGCAGCAGCAAGGACAGCAATGGATTGCCAGGAGGAGAGAGGTGATGGGGTCCTGGCTGCCCATCTGCAGGGAATTTGCTGCTCTAGGCAACAGCCTCCTGTGCCTAAAGCTAAATACCATCCTGCAAGGAAGAACATTTACTGCAGAAGACAGATGGGGTGTAACACCAGGTGAGATATTTGCCACTCGCCCACATCTGCAATCAACACTCAGGTTTGCATACGTGAGTCACTGTACCCAAAAAAACCTCAGAATCAGGCCTTTTTCCCCAGACATTAGATACTGGGCTGAGATTTAGGAATTAGTTGCCTGTCAGCCCTCCAAGCAGCAGGAGCAGGGGTGGGAGCAGCTCCTTGCCCAGCTCAGGTGACAGCAGGCACTGCTGAGGCTCTGCCCCAGCCTGGGCACAGCCAGGAGGCAGCAGAATGTGCCAGGCAATGCTGCCACTCCACTGAGATCACCAGCAATGCACAGAGCAGCCCTGGGTCAGGTCCCCACATCACTGCAGCTGCTCTGAAGTGCAGAGCTGGCTTGGCCAGAGGAAGGACCAAAAAGCTGAACTGATTCGTGCTCTGGGTTTGCCACTCGTAATTCCTGCACAGCATATTGAAAAGCAACAGTCAGGAACAATTGCTGCCTCTCATCTAACAAAAGCTAAAGCTGTGCAGGGAGAAATACAGATGGGTTTCCACCACAGCCAGCTGTGCCAAAAGCTTTGCTCCCTGGCATGCTTAGAGCCCTAAAAGCAGGATCATTATCCCTGCACACCAGCTCTGTGTTGGCACCTTGTCAGTTTTGGACACCCTGCCCACATTAGACTTTTAAAATTTTGTTGTGGATCAAGAGTAAGGGAGTTGTTCAATATCATCATTAACAAATCATCGATCCAGTTATCTACCCTTCCATTTCATTTCAAATTTACAGTCTCGTTACTGCTTCTGTGACAGGAATAGATTTTCAGATGATTTCAGAAGTAGTTAGGATGACATTATGACTCAATGCATGTGATCAAATGTCTCTCTGAATGAGTCTGTTGGATTAATGAAGCAGTTTCATGAATTAAATGATATTCCAGCAAAGAGCAGATGATGATATTTCAAAATGGCAAAGATTTTTTTCACACATTCTGGTGTTTTCAGTGTCATTCAGTATTAGGGACAAATTCCAATTATGAGAGGATTTGAAAGTTCAAACACAAGGCTTCTCTGATCATTAGTGGGACTTGTGCCTTAGGGCCACTTTGTGCAGTCACAGCTGAGAAGACAAAGATATAGGGCAGGTCAACCAGCACAGCCTTAATCCACACATAAACCACAGCCAATACTTGGAGAAGAATCAATAAACTTAGCAAGTTACTCTATAAAAAGGAAGAATATATACAGATTCTACATCTCATTCACAATTGCTCCCAAAAGCCCCTCCTGAAATGCAGCAGCTCTGAGCATAAGCTGTATCACACTGATAAGATTTGAACTTTGGGGCTGGAGGAGGAGGGTGAGGGGTTTGAGAAGCTTTTTTACCATTTCTCCTCAGCAATTCCCCTAGACATACGCTGGCAAACATCTTTCAACTCTAAATACCTCTTTCTAGCTTTTATATTTTCCCCAAAAAAATGTAAAAAAAACAACTAGACACTGCACTCTGACAAGAAAAGACCAGATCACAATCTTAACACTTAGATAATTTAACACTGAATATCTCCAAGGACAGCCAAATCAAATACATTTTGCAATCCTTAGCTTACTTTGCCAACACCAAGCTATATATATATTACCATAAGTGCTGGCCCCTCAAATTCACTCTCACGTTTTGGATAGGATTTCTTTCTTATGAAATTAAATCTCCAGAGTTGCACCATCCCAAATGTGTTGACTCTGTTATTTACATTACTTCATTAAAGCACTTTACTACCAGATGAAATGTATTTCCAAAATATGATTTGCAATTATAATGCCATCAGGTGTCCTTAAAACCTCAGTGACAACAGTCTGGGCAAGCCTAGGCTGCCTGCAGGACTTCCAGAATTTCAGGTCTGCTACAGAGGAACTCAGGCTCCTTTTGTGTTTTGCTCCCCACACAAGCAGAGACTGCTCTCTCAAATAAAAACAAGCCAGACACAAACCTGGTTCAGACAACTGAAGTCTACTGTTTTTACAGGTGAGAACACACACAAATATCAAGATAAAACATGCAAGATCCTGGAGCTTGTCCTCACTGCGCTGCCCTGGCTGAGGGTGAAAAATGACAATCTGTCACCACCAAGGAGCAGTGGGGAGGCAGGATGCAACACCTCTGCCTTCTTTCCACAGCACTATTCCCAAAATTAAAGAATTTAATCCTCAGCAAAGAAAACAGAAGTGAGAGATCTTAATGTTTGGTTAAATGGTTAAATTACCCAGATTTGTATCTTTATACCTCCAAGTACACATTTGAAAGACCTCATCAACTTTGTCCTAGTATTGAAAAAAATCCCAGAACTCAAAGTGATGCTTCAAGGCTGAAATCAGGAGAGACAGAATGATGAGACCAGACAGTTCCTTGAGGTTAAACTGGTTTTTTCTAATCCAGAGCATGCAACACAGAGTAATCAAATGAGTTATTGACCTAGGTGGTACATCTTGATGGAAAAAGGTTTTGGAAGAGTTTGTATAGAAATTTCTTGCACAGAGTAATTCACTTAGCCTTTAACTCTTCTCTTACTGAGATAATCTAACAGAGTTAGGACTGGAATATCCCATCTTTGTGGGGGACAGGCTTTTCCATGCACACCACTCAAAATTCTGCCTTCTTTGTAACACTGTCCAGTGAGGATCAAGGTAGAATTCCATTAATCAAATCACTGGAAACTCATGGTGAATTCTTTTCAAAACAAGCCACAAACTTTTGGAACTCAATAAATTGATTGTGCTCTTTAACTTCCTTTCCTCCCTGTTTTAGCATTTGAAGCACTGTTTTCTTTTGTCTGGCTATGTTAGAATAATCAATAAGAAATTATACTTTAGCTTTTTACATTCCAACAACATATTTCTTACTGATTCATATTGATTGCAAAGCAAAACCAGAGAAAATTAATGGAAATTTTTACAGTGTTCTGAATGCTGCCATCTAATACTGGAGAACTGCACTGCCAATGCTAACCTAGTTTAATTTACAGAAAGCATTTTTAAGTGTGTACATTTGGAGTTGTGTGAAGATTTTTGTTGTCAGTAAAATTAATTATCATATTATTAATTTTACTTGAAGCCACTTTCTCAATTAAGACCAAAGACCAGTGTTCTATTTGATTACTCCCCAGGATGAGTGACCAGCTGTGACTGCTCACTGCTGCACACCTATGGGTGAGAGGCATCTTAGCTCCTCTTTTAAATGACAAAAATACACAATTTTTTCCCCTTTAAACAGTGCTGAGCTGTTTGTCTTTCCCCTGTAACTTTGCATCTTTTACACATGTAAAAGGTACCTTTGAAGTTCCAGTGAGGAACTAAACCCATATCCCAGCAGGAGGTGTGCCACCCTGCTTTGAAGGGAGTCTATAGCATCTCCCCTTAATATTTGTTAGGAAAAAAAAAAAAAGCTGCAGAGAAACACTGTCAAATACTTTCCATTTGTTCCCTTTCCTAGACTCCATTTCTTTCTAATCTACTTTTTTGGGAGGCACTTGCAAGTTATAAAAAAAAGTTTTGTCTAATTATGCCACCAAGACAGCAGCAGGCAGTGAAAACCTGCTAGATAAATAATGGTATTTCTGTTCAAAGTGTTAGTAATGTACCATTGCAAAACTGATTGTCATGGAGAGTGGAAGATGGGAGTGGATGAAATGACAGCCAAAGCATACTTTTTGGATGGTTTCCCCAGGAATTAATACAATGTCAAGTTAAAACTCTCCCCCTGAAAGGCTGCACCAAGCTAGAGAATTAAAATTTGAATGGCTTCATTCACATTAACATTACAGAGCAGGACTCATCGAGGGAAAAGGAGAAAATAATGAAAGAAACTGTTTTTTTCCATCATCATCACTTCAAGCTTTTTTATAAAAATAAATGTCTCAAAAATAAGTAGGAAAAAATAGCAACAGTAAATTTGCATCCCAGAGAAAAGTTAATGTTTCTACTTGGCTAATTCATCACTGAATAATGAAATGCTGACAACAGTGACAGAGCATTTAAAAAGTTTAACTTGCAAATGCACCAGCTCAGATTTCCACTTGAGCTGATGATGCCAAATGCTTTTGGAAATCCTTGTGTCCATTGTTTAGTGCTAAGTTGGAACTCAGCACTTAGAAGTGCAAATCTAGTTATGGACCATCAGCAAGGTCAAACACTGATTTCTTTTCCAAGCTTATTTCTATGTGGATGAAGAGTCAAGAAAAAAAACTAAAAGGGAATATATATATATATATCTTTCCTATTAAAAAATGCAGCAAGTAGCAAACTCATCATCTTGCCACTTAGATTTCCTCCTATCAAATATCTCCTACATACACCACAAAGGGAAAGTCACCTAAGTACCAGGAAGTTTTAGATCAGTGCAGTGAGAGCAATAATGGAAATCAGTATGACAGTCCCCTGCCTATATCCAAACAAGATATGAACAGCACAAAAGAACTTGAAATATGGTGAAAGTAACATGTTAAAAACGATTAATGCAGTTAGGGAATTTTCTCAAAAATCCTACAGTCACCTGGGAAGTTCTGCCTGGAAGAACATGACTGCCAAAGTATTTCAAATGCAAAATAATGATTAAATCTTAGGAGGTAAAATTACAAGTTGCTTTGAAATAACTTTTACAAAAAGAGTAGGAGGAAAAAGAATTTACAAATAAAGTGTGTGCTTTGCTACTCTAAGAGGGAAGCAGTGAGTGCCTCCTCTAGAAAAAAAAAAAAAAATCACAGGTAAGACAAAGGCACAGACAACCCAGAGGGTCAGACCTTTAAGAAGGGTATAACAATGGCCACAAAACAAGAAATATATCCTTTATTTTCCTTTATTTTTTTTTTTTTTTTTTTTTTTTTTTTTTTGCTCTGTTCTTGGAGGCCAAACTAAAAATCAGTTTTAGTTATCTGAAGATGCAGACACTGATGTGCCAAGAGTGAGAAGCCAAGGCAGGAGATCTCACCAGAGCCCTTGACAAGCCTGACCTCCCCTCCCTGTAAAGCTCAAACAGTGCAAAGTTTGGCAAAACATGGTCACCCATGCAGCAAGAGAGACTTCCACACTTTTTCCTTCCCTGTTTATTGTAGCTTGGTGTTTAGGAGTCCTAGATGTCCCTCAGGCTGCATACAACTGGAACAGCAGCTTATGCACGTGTTGGTGAAGTTTTTCAATCCTTCTGCTCCACCTTGGGGCTGCCTGGCTAAAGTCAACTATGTCCTTACAGTGCAGCAGGTCCCAAGGAATCTGTACTGCTTGGGAGGGACTCAGAATTTTCCCCAGTGGCCTAAGCCATTCTTAACCAGTGTTTTGCCTCTTTATTTTCAGCTGTGCTTGACTAAGTTCTGCAATGAGCACAAATACAACTGAGTAACTGCAATGACATGCAGTGATTGCACACACACTAATATTTCACTGCAGCATTATTTTGTACCACTAAGCAAAATGGAATTGTGGCAGGATGTTATGAAAAGATCTCCAGAGCTCCTACCTGTCCCTGGAACTACCACAGTTCATCACTGAGCAGTCCCAGGCAGAAACCAGCACAGGGCCACATTTCTTTGGTATCAGGAGATTTAGACACCTCTCTCCCCATAAACCACTGACAGCTGCTGAGATGAGTTTTTTAAAATAGGTACAAACTGAGAAAACCTTCACTTGTGAAAAGTCTTTAAGAGATGATAGACAGGAAAAGTGGAGTTCCTGTTCTGAATATTCCACAACAGCGACCAGAGCAGCATGCAACCAGCTAAAAATAACTTGCATAATTAGACAGCATGCACTTTTTTTTAGCTTGTGGAAAAGAACGAATCTGAGGAAGCTCAACGTGCTCTCAAGTAACCAGTTGTTTGCCAGGAATTGCTGTCTGTAAGATCCATGCCCAGCCCAGTTTAATGTGTCAGGGTTTCTGCTCTGTACTCAACCCCAATATCCAGTATTTCCCTCTCTTGCTAGGGAGCCTCTCCTGACAAGCTTTCCTCCAGTGCAGAAGAAGGGACTGGGGTGGTGGATTGCTCAGGAGCCAGATCAGCCCCTCAACCACAAGATACTGAGCTGGCAGCTGTTCCCAAAAATAGCAATATTTAGCCCCAAATCAGAGGGCACATCCCAGAGGTGTCTGGAGAACCAGACTTTGCTATAAGAAATGTTTTTAACCAACTGCTGTAATGGTATTCTGAAATTCATTTGATTAATATTAATTTACTGTACACATATTTTTATGCTTTTCCTGGTAATACTTCTTTAAAGCAGAAAATTAAACTATTAGACCAATATATTGGCATGAGCATAGTTGCAGTCCACATACAAGTAATTATAATTAAGCCTATAACCACAATTATTGTTATAATAACTCTATTTCATGAAAATCAGTAATAGATTATTAATGCTAAGGCCTTTTGCAGTGACTCAAACATGGTGCAATTTTTACTTTAGCAATTATTTTATATTTGCTATAAAGCTTTTCTAACTCTGCATTGCTAAGAAACATGCAATATTTTTATTAACGTTAACATTTACTACAAACATTATGATTTTACAATTACCACTGTTGCCTGAAAGTTTACCTGCTTTATCTGGTTAAACAAAGGCTATAACTTCACTGTGTGAACATTACTTTTTTTACATCCTTAGAGCACTGTGACTGCAATGCCATTGCCATTGATTTAAAACATTGCTGCTGCAGTTGTGAGCAGAATTCAACCCAGCCTGAGTCCCACTGTGAATGATGCCATAAAAGCACATAAAAAATTACATTCCCTTCTTCAATCTCTTTTTATGATTAAAAATGGACTTTAGTTTGGACCACTGGATTTTGAAAACCACCCTGGACTGACAGAATCATTTTAAATAAGGCCTTGTCAACAGCTTAATTTCTTTCCAACCAGGTGTATTAGAACTTATACCATCTTGAGATAAACATTATGTCATCGCTTCAAAAAAATAAATGGTCTTCCAGACATTCTGCACCTAAACCATGTATGACTTGAAAACACAAAATCATCCCCTGAAGTTCCACTGGTTTCTTCCAATTCAGATTAAAAAGCACTGATATAATAAGAGAAGAGAAGGAAATCAGAAAAAAAACCCAACGTTGTACCATCTTCTGGAATGGCTGTCAGACAGAATTTAGCACAATGAATGATTCACAGGACAGTGAAGTCAAAGTGCTCATAAACTTGTACAAGAATGGAATTAGACCAGAACTTTGTGTTACAGAAAATGTCACCCTGACCACTTGATATTCTCTTTGGAGCAACATTATAATAAAAGAAGAGCATTTAGCATACATGGCAAGGTATGTACAGAAAGTCTGTTATTTCCAAGGATCTCCTATCCTTCCTATCCTATTACAAAGATATTTCAGTATCATTACCCTTGGTACTGAGGAGATTTCTGGCAGTCCCAGAAAAGGCTGGGGACATGCTGAAGGTCACAGCAAGGTGGGAGCAGAGCCTGTACCAACCCCCAGGTCAGCTGCTAGAATGTGCTGATCCTCCTGGTAATATGGCATGATTGCTGTAAATGGGATTATCATCATTACCACGTTAGAGAGATAAATGAACCCTTGAAAGAATTAGAGCTGCTTAAATGACCATACATCATACTATAACAGGCTTCTTCTCATCACTTTTACAGAGGTAGAAGCTGATTGTCAGGGAGAGAAATGTATTTAATTCCACATTAGGAAGTGGGAAGGCAAAGCTGAGTGCTTTTACATGCAAATCTGAAGAAAACTTATCAGCTAGCATTTCCAAAGCTGTTGTTGCATATGCAAGAGCCATGATGATATTTTCAATTCTGTGTTACTCATCTCTCCCACCTTAATTCTAGGTTGTTAGAAACTCCATGCAGGGGGAGGAGACAGAAAGCTGTGAACGAATACATTCTGCAAAATATCATCCCCAGGAACAGAGAATGCTTTTCAAAATGTGTCTGAGAATGAAGTATGTTTTGCAAGATCATAATCAATCACTGAAAGTACCTCATCTGGAAATCCAAGTGAATAGAACCATGCTGTAAAAACTTCCCACCAACAATATCTGCAACAAACCAGACCACAAAGATTTGTGAGCATGCAAAACAGTAACAATGTGTTTCCTGAATTCCTTCCATCCATGCTTTGATGACATCTAACTCCAAACAGGGGAGTCAGGTGTTGCACCACATGTCTATCCCTGGCCTGAAAATTGAGCACAACGCAGGAATTTTTTTTACCTTTTCCTGTACAAAACCTGAAAAAACCCAACAAACAGCTCCTCTCAGCACTCTCCTAGGAACACATCACTTCCATACTCTCCAATATGAGAGTCCAAGACAGTTGCTAAAAGTCAATGGGCAGTTTCACATTGACTAAGCTGTATATTTAGATCTGCAGCACACAATCTATTCTTATCAGCTACCAGCCCTTAAAACAGAACTGTGCTTGGAGAGCTGTGATGGCAGGAGGCTCAGAGCCCCTGGAGAACAGAAGGAAGTAATGTGTGAGCACACTCAGAGTTAAGAATGGAATGGAAATGTGTCTCCAAAGCAAAATTCCAAAGGGAAAAGAGCAAAGTGACTGTAAGAGCATTTGCTGAAGTGCTCATTGTCCAGATGACTCTACCAGGCTGGAGCCCATTTCCTGAGAAACATCAGGAAGCCTCAGAACACGGCACCATACAGGAATCAGGATTGGTGGGGATGTATATTTTGCCATACATCAGGTGCAAGACCTTTGTGTTAGTTAAATCTATATTATACCCTTCTGGTCATACATCATTAACTCAAATAACTTTTGAATTGTAGTCGACTTCTAGGGGTAAATGAACCAAAGCCTTCTCTTTTATTGCTTGTTAGAGCCCTTAGCAGATGAGAACTAAGAATTTTCTTTGCTGACAAGGTAGTACATCATTTCAAGATGAAGTGTAACACTGAATAACCACCATTACTCTTGCCACTTTACAGTAATCTGTTTCCCTACAATTTTATTTATTGATGTAATTTTACTACAGTGTTGAATGTTCCATTTTGTTTTAAAAAGCTGGTTTTCTAGAGTATTTTCTTATATTTTCTTCATTTCTTATTCAAAATTAGGATATTTTCTAATACTTCCGATTAATGAAATGTGAACATTTCTCTGTAAATTTAAGACAAATACAAAGTCACTAAACTGTATGCCTTTGTCAGATAGATATGAACATGTCCAAAGTTATTCTATTGAACTCACTGGAGGATGTCTAATTCTCTAAATTTGTAAAACTCAACACATTCTGCAATTATACTCTTCAGAAAGCTAAACCTGTAGCTACTGAGAATATCTGATTAATAACAAAGACCCAAAGTTGTGTTTGATATTTATATATATATATTTATATTTAGTTATATTTACTGATCCTTCATCAGTTTCACTTCCTTCTTCACGAGGTCTAAGAAAAGACTTGAAAAGCATGAATCAGCCCTTCTGGATATCAGGAATAAATGCTGAAAATGCTGTGAAGTGCCAGTACACTGTCTTTCAGGCAGTCTGATGCAACAGCAATTAAAAGATTACGAGCCCACAGTTCTTCATTCCCAGTCCTGCTGCACAGAAAGAACCACAGCACCAACATCATGTTCAGTGCTGCAGCACCTGGGGCACAGTGCACAGAGACACACAGGGTGTTGAGCAACAGAATTAAATACACTCATGGACAATGAACTTGTTTCTGTAATCATCTGCACTCCAAGGAAGATGGGAAAAGTCAACTTCCAGAAATACTTGAGACATTGGATTTTAAATTCAATGAACTAGGCCTGAACTGCCACGTGTCAAGAGCAAACCAGAAACATCTGGGCAGAAGCTAATAAGGATTAAACAACCAAGTGCTATCAGTAAATGTCCCTAACTGTGGAATTGCTCCATTCTGGAGATGGAGCACTGGTCCTGCAAAGATGTCTCCAATTATTCATTCATGTGTGTGTTGACTCTGCTCACACTCCTCTGAGCTGATGGTGACACAGAGTTCCCCTCCTCTGTGCTTTGCTGGGGTTCACCATGAGGTAATGACTTCAGCACTAAATATCAAACTACACTGCAAGAGGTTTAGAGACAAAATCATAAACTTAGCTGCAGGAAGGCTAGTGGAACACAGGTCTGACTACAGAACTTCCACCCCTGGAAATCAGAGTAAAGGAGGCCTGGCCAGCAGCTACAGTGTTAACCTGCTATCAAGTCCTCCATTTCTCTTAATAAACACAAGATCCTGTCATAATTTTCTTTTCCCATGTTGGCATTCAAATGTGTTGCTTACAAAGGTCATTTATGTTTGGGGGAAAACAGTTTAATTGATTTTATTATTGCAGAAAAATAGAATAACCACTTGCACCTTTGTTTGCAGATAAAAAACAAAATTAATGGTTGCATACAGCTGAATTAAGCACTTAAAGTTCAGTCTCTACAAAATGCTGACAGTGTAAGCTTAGATCAATACCAAAACAATTTACACTTTAGGAGCACTAGCTCTGGCTATTAACTAGTAATTATGCCAAGTTTGCTGTTAAATTGCTTTAACTGTTTCCAAGGTATAACTGAATTATGGCAAAACTTGTTAAGACTGTCAGAGTGGGAACTCACAGCACAGTCCCAAGCACGGAACACCTTGCACAGTCCCAGCTTGGACTGGTCCCAGCTGTTCACTCCATGGAGTCCTCCCCTCCAGGCTCCAGTGCCTCAAAGTGGGACCTCTTGCCCATCAGATTCAGAATCTCAAGACACAAACATCAGAAATCATTACAAGTAAAAATTTGCTGGCATGTCTTGAAGTGAAACCATCAATTCTGATTAAATTTCTTCTTTTGTCACTGATTTCTACCTCTTATGAAAAATATGGCATCTCTTGGCTCTTGTGAGATATTTTGACTGACAATACAGAAGCCAGAGAAATAAGAAAATTGTCTAACCCAGGACTTTTAAAGTCATTTAGTGTGAGGAAAAATTTTGCTATAACCTTCTGATAATTGTAATACACAGTTTCCAAGCAGAAATGTCTCAGACATTAAAAAAAAAAAAAAAA
>WEIU01015149.1:1401313-1495209 GCA_013389925.1 Aegithalos caudatus
AAAAAAAAAAAGGCAAATACACTGTCAAATATGTCAATTTCTTGAGCTGATTTTTTTTTCAGAAACGTGACCAGAAAGTGCAAAACCAAGATTTCCAAGTCGATAAGAATCCCAAATCCTATCTACTAAATACTATAAATTGGACACTAACTTGGGCTTCAAAGATAAAAAAAAAAAAGAGGGTTTAGACAAGACAGATTATATTTGCAAACTAGAATTCTCCCTTTACATAAAATAAATTACTTGATAAAAGATTAGGTTGTTTATGAGGCAGTAAACTCTCAGCATTTCCCCATCTGCTGAGCGCTGTGACAGAGGGGCAGGGCAGGCTCCAAGGATGCCATCCATCCATCCATCCATCCCCACAGCCCAGCCACCCTCCAGCTGGGCTTCTGGTCATTCCCAGGCTGCTCTGCTGGGGCTGCAAGGTCCCCACTCTGAGCCTGGCGTGGTGGCACCAGGGGTGACACAGGGAATGTGACTCCATCTGCCCAGGCTTCATTCTCTTCTGTCACCAAATCACACACAGTGATGACATTTTCTGCAGCAAACCACTTCTTGCCCCACTCTCACACAGCTCTGTCTCTGGAAATTGGGATTTCCCCTTGCTGCTTCCTTTAATCCATTAAGACTACTGAAAATCAGTATTAATTAAAATATATCTGCTAGGGACAGGGGGAAGGGGCAATATGCAGAACAACCAGCTCCCATCCCACCACTTTATCTCAGCTTCCCAAAGGCTGGGCAGTCTCTGCAATGTCCCAAACCCAGGAACCATGTGACTTGAATCACTTTTTTTAAAACAAAACCAAAAAATATTTACAATTACAGCAAGACACTTACAAAAAAAGATTGACCTCAAATACTATGGGAAAATAACAAGTGCTTTTCAGGACTGGGGAGAGGCTTCATTGCTGACCTTTTATTTTTACAAGTGGCAGTGATGAAATCACTTTTTTGTGACTGCAAACCTCACTGCAAAGAGCAGACAATAGGTGCATTTTGCTTGTTTTGCTCAACAAATGTTTCTCCTGGCTGGAGAAAGTATATTTGCCCAGTCCAGTGCTGTTCTCCTGCTTTTTATTATGCTTTTTCCTACTCTTTCTTCACATTCTTTTCCATCCACCTTACCAGAACTAGACATGGCAGTCCCATGTCTGCATATAACTGCCACATAATTCTGCACATCAAGGAAAAATCATCCCTAGGCAGAGATGTTCCATAAGG
Organism: Aegithalos caudatus; assembly: GCA_013389925.1. NCBI lineage: Eukaryota > Metazoa > Chordata > Aves > Passeriformes > Aegithalidae > Aegithalos > Aegithalos caudatus. The sequence goes on from WEIU01015149.1 coordinate 1,402,541, forward strand.
GCCCAGCATGAATAAGTCTCCATGATGGGCAGATATTTTTAGGTGACACTTAGCTGACCTTTCCTGCATGCTGCAGATTTACAAAATCAGCAAGGCAAGCTCAGGAGGAGGAAGATTGTGCCTGGATCCCCTAGAGGGAAAAACCTTGTGGAGACAGAATAATTCATTCACACCTCTTTCTCACTCCCTACCACTGACAAGTTGCCAAAGCCACAAATCCCAGGGAGCTGCTGCCAAGTTGCTGTTTCTTGGGAACCATTTTCCTGGTGGCTGTGGGACAAGTATCCCCCTTTCCCTGCTCCCAGCCTCCCCAGCTGCTTGGACAGAGTGCAGCATGTGCCAAGCAGGGTGCCACAGCCTGCTCTCCAGTAGGGAGCTCCTGGCTTTCTCCAAGGAGCTCCTGGCCCTGTCCCCCTGCCTCTGCACAACAAGGTTGTCCCCTGGCAGCTGTGACACTGGCCTGATGTCCCTCTGCTCCAGTGTGACAGCAGCCTCTCTTCCCAAAGGCCAGGACAGCCCCAGCCTGCAGTTCCTGCACAGGCTGGAACATGCAAGAGCCACAGGCACCAAACCACTTACCTGCTCCAGATCCCAGCTGTTCTTCCCAAAATCAATCTCAGGGGAGCCCCTCAGCAGTACCTCAGAAACACAGCAGGGTCCATCTGCAGCACCACTGCTGTAGGGAAGCATGATTCCAAAGGTGTCTGGAAAAAAGTGACCCCAGGAATGCTTGGGCTGTACTGGAGACCTCCTGGGCAGGAGTCAGCATGAGCAGCAGGAACAGCACTTAGAGGGCTGGCAGGGGTGAGTTTGGCTGAATTTAGGGGGTTTCTCACAAATGTACATAATAAATGAACTTCATGAGTGATGTAAAGCTCCCAAAGTAATGACAAGTTACCCTCAAGGGTGAGGGTGCTGAGCTGATCATCTACATCTATGTACAATAACTGCATAACTTAGGAAGTCAGACCTGTGATCAACTCAGATCAGAGATCAGGTAAGTCAGTTCTTGCACGGAACTTGTCAAGTACCCAAAACCTAATTTATTTTTGTTAATTAGCATAAAGGTTTGACTCCAAATGAGTAGGTTCATTATTCATCAAATACACTCAGAAAACTTGCCCAAAATAGTCCTGTGCCACATGTATACTTCTCTGCTGCTTTTCCTATGTGCTAATAGATAAGGATTGACTTTGTGAAATTGCTGCAGCAAGCTGAGAAAGTTGCATGAAGTGAGAAATTCTGCCCAATGCAGAGAATATGGATGTGTTATGTGACTTGCTGTGCATTACAGATACACAATATTCCTTTCAGAGCAGCAGCCAGTGCAAAGACTTCAGAGCCCAAACTGTTGTGCACACCTGATGCAAAAGCCCAGAGAAGCTGATGGTTCACTCCTAATGGAGTCCTGACAGCAAAAGAGGGAGGTGGACAAGTGTCTGTAAATAAGCAGGAGGTGGGGGAAAGCAGAGGGTACCAGAGGGCAGCAGGGGAGAAGCAAAAAGCAGCATCAAGAGTATAAGCAGCTCTGTAAGGAACAAGTTTCACAATCACGAGCACAATACATGTGTGGAGGTGCACAGAAGGGACTGAGCACAAGAGCAGCACAGCTGTGTGTGGTGGGGACTGGAGATGTGAGCAGCACAGCTAAGGCAGGAAGGGTGTGTATGTGGCAGGGCCATCAGCCCACACCACCCCAAAGGGCACGTAGCAACTCCTGTAGTGACTTTAGAACATACCTAACTCTGGGATTTCCCTCCTAAGCCACTAAATTGCTACTTATTGCTCTTAGATGCCCACCATCTAAGTTTGGCAGTACACAGGAGAGAACAGTAAAGGCATGAAGAGGGTAACAGCTGCATCCCATGCCTCATCACACACTTAATCCATTTTCCCTGTGCTCCTAAATATGTAGGCATCTGAAAAAAAAACACAACCACCTTTGTGGGAGCAACCTCCTCTTCCAAACATGTACTGCTACAGGGAGCCTCCCTGGCTACACTCCACACTTGTCTTTTTTGCCACAAGAGCACAGACCACTGAGCCACCCAGCCAGCAAATTTCCCTTTTCCCACCAGCTCCATCTGCCCAGGAGCAGCACCTGAGGCATCCCTAGCTGGTTCCCTCATCTGACCTATATCTCCTCTTCACAGGAAGAGGGATTGTCTCCATCTGTACTGGGATTTTTAAAGTGCATCTGCACAAGAGCTCAAAGACAACATTGCCTTGTTTAAAGAATGATGCAGCTGCCCCCTCTTTGGCCCATGGCTTTCCTGTAGCATCCCAGGTCTCCTTTGATCACTCCTTCCCCACACCTGCTGAAAGTCTCAGCCTCCAAAGACCAGACCAGTTTATTTTGCATTAAGAGCATATTTTGTGAACACAAAGATCTGCTGCATGCAAAAATCAGCTTTGTATGGGAATGGATGTGTGAAAACAGCACTGAATAATAACAGCCTAGAAAAAAGTCCATGCTGACCTACAGCTGACCTTCCTGCTCTCAGTCACACAAGTGAGAAGTCCCTCTGCAAATCCTTGCTGAAATGCCTCCTTTTCCAGGTCCCCAAGAAGATATCAAATGTATAAAAAGCAAAATCACATCCTTCCTTTTTTTGTTCCTGCATACAGGACATATCCCTCGTGTCTTTGTGAGAGTGTAAAGGAGAGTTTGTGTGACCCTGGGAGCTTGCTGACCACGTCAGTGACTCTGTGCTCAGTGCCATAGGCACCTGACCTGCATTTTAAAGAAACAAAGCAGTTTTATTATTCCAGAAACTCAGCTCATTACAGAGCACTGCACTCACAGCAATCTGTGAGCAGCTCAGCTCCCAGGGCAGATGGAAAGTCAGTGGTGCTGTACAAGTGATATGCTGCTGCTGGTGATGCTAAAATTCTTGTGGAAAACTCAATAGCAAGACATGCTCAGCAGAAAAAGAACAAAACAATCCAACCTGATGAAAATTCTGTGTCTCTGCCCTAAATAATACTAAAAAGAATTAAAAGCCAACAATATTTTTTCTTCTTTTATCATCATTTTGCTAACAAATTACACCGGGAATTCTCCCATCCAAAAACCATTTATACCACCACTCATCTCTGATAAGGATTCCCAGTCCTACAGCATTTCTCATAAATATCTGGCAAAACCTTTGCAGAAGCATTATTGTGGAATATGGACCCTTTGGGCACACCTTTCCCTCCTTCCCTCCCTCTTCATCCACACTCTGCTGTCTCAGGATGGGATCTGCCCCAGATTCCTGGCCCTGCTGAGCTCACCAGACACCACAGACACCTGCCCAGCCTCTTCCCTTGGTTAAAGATGGAGTGGCTGCTTAACACTGCCAAAAAACACCCAAGCTGACACTGTAAACTTCAGATCAGTATTCCTCTAAAGGCATTTGAATATACATTTATTTATCTTTGCAAGGAAAGGAACAGATCCAAACTTTTCTACACACTCTGTGCACCATCCCCTTTCCTCTGTAGCTCCACCAGGTGCAATTAAGACACTGATTAAAAATTAATCCTACATTGTTTGGCTTTCAGGGAACAATTGGTTTGTTGTTTTGTTGGGTTTTTTTAAACCTTAAGGTATCATGCAAAGGAATCCTTTAAAATTTATAGGATAAAAGGAGTGTAAGTAAAAGTCCCATTTCTTTCCATTTCAACATACTGAACATTCTCATGGTCTTTGTGACTTCTGTATACAAACTTCTCTGGAGGAAGAGCACAGCTAAGGGAATTCTTTGGTTGAAGATTTAGCATTAATTTTGCAAGCATGTTCATTCAGGCATTTGAAGACAGACTTAAAAATCTCTGGTCCAAAAGCAAAACTGAAGCTAGGCATTTAAAATATGTATAGAAGTATTAGGCAATTACTTTTCCTTCAGTTTTCAAAACATTGTATAAATTGTTAATAACACCACACTGAGGAAATAATTTCATCATATATGAGTAGCTATTTTCTGAAGGAAATAGAGTGAAAAGCACAAATTGACAGAAATCTACTATTTTTCCTCTTTAGAGTTGCAGATCAACATATTCATCTCATCTTCTTTTCTCTCTAATTATCATGCTATGGTATGTCTTGAAAAAGAGAAATGGTATGTGCATTTCTGTGACAAGTGAAGCAATTCTCTGACATGCAACTACAAAATACTTGGGAATCCATAAAGGACAAAAAAATACCCAATCAAAAATATAGATAGCACCAGTTCTTCATGCTGACAGAGCCTAAAATTAAAATCTGAAGGCCTAGAATAACTGCACAGAATCTACACATAGAACTGGAAAGTTGAAGAGAGCACAGCCTCATCTCATTTTGTTTAATGGTTACTCCCATGCATCCACCAGCACCTGTGACAGCCAGAGCCACAAGTTCTTAGACAAAAGTTACTCATTTTGCAATTCTCATTTTCCTTAAAGGGCTCAGAATGAGAAGAATAATTCAACAGTTTACAGCAAACTGGTCACATCCTGAACAAAAGCATGCAAACACCATCTTAATTAACACCACACAGTAACCTCTGCTCATCTAACATCCCAGAGCCTGACACCAGCCTTGACAAGTTTTCATAACAACAAAATACAATAAATAAGTTTATGTCCTGAAGGACTCTAAGCTGCAACGTCACAAAACCAGGAAAGATAAATGATATCTTAACTAATTTTCTGATTTATTACTCCCCCAAGTTTGCTCATTTTGTGATGAGGAGAACTCATTTTTCTATTTGGCAGATAGCTGTGTCAACCCTGTTAATAGCTACTATTAGCATCACATGAGCATGTTAGTGAAAACAAGTGTAGTTTCATTCTGATACTGACCTCACAGCACTTCAGTTTTATTACAAACACGAGATCTGTCAGTAACAAAAATTGATGCACTTATCCAGAGATTCTGCTTGTCTGCCACTAGCACTTTATTCATTTTTCTTTTGCAGAAGTTCATCTTTAAGCAAGGGCAGATTCATAGTTTAAATTACTGTCTTGACACATCATCTGTTGCTTTGTAAATTCGTACAAAGAACATAATTCCCACAGTCTTTAGGAGATAAAGGATTACTGTTAACTATCACTGCAGGCACTGTACTGATCTGAATCTAGCTTGGACTGTGTAAACCTAAATGGGCTTAAAAGTGCCCACTAGAAAGATTTCCTCATCAAACATTCAGACAGAGAATAATCTGGATTGAGTAACCCTATTAAATGTTAATAAGATACTTTCAGGTGTTAGGACTCAACAGGTGGATTTTAGGGTGAGATTATCCAAACCTCAACCGTCTGAAATCAAGGACATTCTCATATTTAATGGCAGTATGTTCATGCCAGTGGTTAGGAAAATACCAAAATTCTGTCCACTCTGCCACTTGAAGTGTCTTTATTTAACTATATTATTTCTGAACATGACTCTCATTCTGGATGTCCTTGATTTGGTGCTCCCAACACACACACACATATATATAAATAAACACACATCCCTTCAAGGATTTTGTACCTGCCTGAAGTTTCTCAGTTTACTTCTCACCTCTCCAAATCCCATTATTTGTGAGTGATCTTGGTGATTGATTCTTGCCAAGATGGTTGCTGAAGAATTGAAGTCAAGCAAACACCTCTGAACTCCTCCTCTGGCGGAATCTCAATTCACCAACCAAATTGACAAGACCACACAGAATCAGATTCTTCCTCAGTTAGGGCTAACATATCAATGCCTAGAAATTCTGGCAACTACTGTAATGCTACTTTTTCATGTATTAAGAAAAAAAATTAAGAAGGAAATCAGCTTTTTGTGCACTGTCACTTCCTTTACACAAGACTTAACCATCATATCCCACAGGATTTTCCTGCAGTAAAGCTTTGTTGTTTTCTCTTGGCAAGAAAGGGCTACTGATTTTTCAAGACCACCAGCAGATTGTGTGGTATAGTAGGAAAGCCTTTGCAGTTAGGTGAGATTCTTAGAGTATCAGCTGTTAGAGGAGCTGATTGCAGGAGCAGGAACAATCCTGGTCCATCTCCTAATGCAGGAAAACCAAACCAGTGCAAAGTCCTTCCCCTCCCATCCCACCTTGTGCAACTCTGCTCAGAGCTTTGGGCTTCATTATGCAAGGGAGAAAATAAAATTTGTTTACTATTATTCCCTCTAGGTACCTCAAATGACACAAAATATTCCAATGTCTCAGTGTTTTCTGAGGGAATGAGTTACTGGTGTTGTTCCTGTGGTTGATACTGGGTATTCTACCTCAACTCAATCCATCCCATTTTCCCAGAGGTGTTAGTAAAGGAAAAAGAAAAAAAAAATAACTTGAAGTAAATCAGGTTAGTTGCTTTCTCAAGAGGCAATATGTGTTGTTAAAAGCCAGTACATTTTATCCCTCAGAGAGAAGGTTTAGTGAGGTTTTTTCCATTTAAATGAGCATAACTAAAACAGCAAACACTACATTGTTTTCCTTAAACAATTTGCTGCTTTACAAGGTGCACTTTGCTTGGGCTGTATTTTTGAGATATAACTAAGTGAACAACTTGCTTGCTTTTTCAAAACAATTTTAAAACCTTTCTAATCGTCCACTTTCCCCAGAAGTTGGTGTGAGCTGCCTACCAACAGGAGAGACAAGAGAAAAGAATGAACCAACAGCCAAAAGTCCTGTATTCACTGTCATCCCTGTATGACAATCTCTAAAGCCAAAGAAAGCAGCTAATCATTGGAAACCCTTCTTTTTCCACAAAGGTATGTTAAAATCAACATATGCACATGCAAGCCACTGTGGTAAGTGGGTGATGAACTGCTTTGTGCTAGATTCTGCAGTTTGTACAAAGCATTTTGCCTTCCCCATTGCTTTGCAGTCTATCCTGTTTTACTGTCATAAACACCTGCTGTTCAGACAACTGCATTTAAGATGGGCTTAAACATCATGAGGCTGGCCTAAAACACTGTAATATTGGTCTTAAATTAGAGCCTGAGCTGGGCCCAGGGAAAATGCCATCCCATTGGGAGGGACATCACAGAGGGACCTGGGGGGGCTGCAGGGGAGGGCACACCCAGAGGGGTTTTGGAGAAGAAGCTCTGCAGGGCAGGAAGCCTCAGGAGGTGAACTGATGTCCAGCAGGGGACCATGGAATAATGCCTGAAGAGATGTGTGTGCATTTACACCCAAAGGAGACATCAACCAGGAGGAAATGGGGGTGAAAAGCATGACCTGCCTGCACAGCAAAGAATGGCAGAAGTCCTTTCATCCTGCAGGACCTGGGATGTCTGGAGGCAGTGGCAGCTCGGCTCCAGCTGCACAGGGACAGCTTTTCTGCATTAGTGCTGCCACAGACCCACCTGAGGGCTGCGACACAGCTGATGCCAAGTGCCCAGTGTAACAACAACTCTGAAACAAAAGGCATTTTCTCAGCTGCCAGGCTCCACAGGGGTTAGCTCTAACAGGTTTGACATCTCAGTATCACCATTTAGTTTGGACTGAGCAGCATCTGCTCTGTTCTCCTCTTGTAAAAGATCTTTTCTTGTCTACACAGCAGAGATCACGTTAAGCCTGGACTGACTCCTACTGCAACATCACCTTGCTGGATGAAAAATCTTCTATCATGTACTGTATTAAAGATAGTATTAACATCCATGGCAGAGAGACAGGCTGGGTGACACCTCCTGTGTGAGGTTGATTCATGCTTGTGCTAAACCTGGGTCTGGCCCAGCTGACACAGTCAGCTAAGCTACTGCACTGCCAGTTTAATATTTTGCCATCTGCTAACTGAGAGCTCTGCTGCCTGCTGGGTCCCATAAAGACTTTTATTTATTACATTATACATGGCAACATCTGCCACAGGATTTAGCTCAGCTCAGCTTCCTAATTAAACAAACAAACACTACATCTCCTGTACATGATTAGGTCTAACTATTAGTTATAAAATCTGAGACAGGTATTTAAAAGATATACATTGTCCGCTCCAGATGAATAAATACCCCTTCCACTATTTGGGGAGGGACTGCTAGAATAAGCTTAAGGTTCTCAACAGCTCCATTTTACCACAACAAAGCAAACAAAAGTTATTACATTTGTTGTTGTTTTGCTCTTAGTTTATTCCTTAAATTATTAAATTTTACACTAATTAGAAAAATCAGAGTATTTCACATTCTTGTTAGCTCCTCTCCTGAGTGTTGACTGTAAAAGCAGGGGAGAACACAACAGCCTCCCTCTGTGTTTGATTTCAGAGAAGAGACCCAACCTGGACAGCATCACAGTATCCAGGCACCATGATTGCACTGCCCAGGTCCATCTCAAACTTAATTGCAAAGGGAGGACTCATTGAACAGCATCACTGGCTCCACACCTACATCCAGGCTCTCCCATCTGTTCCAGTCACCTGCAGTTAAATCCAACTGGGAGAAAACCTGGATGAAATCCAGGCCAAATGAATTCAGTAGGAATGTCACAAGTTCTTCATGGTTTTTGAAGTCAGTCCTAAACAAAAACTTGAATTTTATTTAAACTTTACCTTTCTTTGGTCAATCTCCATTCTTTTAACAAATCTCCTATTTTAAAATTAAAGGGGATCTACAATTCCAAATATGCCAGCTCTCAACAAAATTTTTTTCCCAGGTTTAACTTTCAAAAATCAAAGGGGCAGTATAGCAGAACTAGAGTTACATTTTCCAGTCTCCCACTCTTTCATCTGAGTCCTTGTTTATGTATTAAGTTGCAAAAAAGCCAATAAAAAAAACATACTCAACCACATAAACCAAACAAAATCTACTACACAAGTCTTCTGTAAAGAAAAAAAAACCACACAAAAATACCCCCACCATTTTCTTAGCCTAGAATAGAGAATAGCTCGTAGCTCTAATTCTTTACAAATACATTTATTTTGGTTTCATTTTTAACCAAGTCCAGTTGCCCCCAGTGCCTCTGTCACACCAAAGCACTTCTTTCAATATTTTAAAAGTTTGGCCTCATTCCTCCTTTAGACAAGAAGCAGAAGCCATTTAATCTGCACCCCAATGTGTGTGCTGGCTGCCAGCACCCCCCATGCCTTGGAGCAGAAAGTCATCCCAGTCAAGGAAGAAAATACTTGTTTTATTTATGAAAGTAACATTGATTTTATTCAGTTAAAATCATTGCCTTTACAGTACTTTTGCAAAGTCACTGATACCCTGGAAATGCTTCACGCCTACACTTGTTCAGGATGGGAGCCCCCCTCTCCCCTGCTGCCAGGCCAGGGTGGGGATCCAGGCTGAACCCAGCATTGCAGCTCCCTCAGGGGGATGATCCAAGGCCACAGCTCCTCTCTGAGCTGCCAAAATGGGCACCTCTACAGCCACAGAAATTAATCAGTACAACATAACACAGGCTGCCAAATCATCTGCTATTAAACAGCTCCACACACTGAGATATCCAGGAGTGACTTCAGACTCCCCACCCACCTGCACCTTCCAGCATTACAGAAACTCCTTACCTAAGAATGTAAAGCTCTATTGTACAATTCCTTTGCCACAACACAAATGAGACAAGATCATAAAAAACAACTTACCAGCTTCATGACCCATAGCACCTATATATGTAACATTTATAAAATTCTTTTCATTTCCAAGCCTGGAAAAACTGCCAGCTCTACATATTCAGATTAAACAAGATGTGCTACAGGATACATTTGACATAAATGCTTTTATTTAATTTTTGAGGGTAATATTTGGATATTTACAGGTTCAAGGAAATTGTGAATCTTTTTTCTGTATCACTGGTACTCACACAATGAATTATTTATGATTCAATCATCACAAACAGATGACTCCCCAACAACATGTGATCTTTATTATCTCTCTAGTTCAAATATTAAGTCTGACACTGCTTTTCCTAAGACCCTGTGCTCCTTTGGCACAAAAAGAGGTGGTGATAAAGAGGCAGAAGCTTAATTACTTGCACATGAAAAGATGAACACATCTGCCAGGTGCTGCCAGCACCAAGATCAATCTCAAACAGAGAGAAACTGGCCCGTGAGATGACAATTCCCATGTGCCCAAGGAGCCTATAGACACACTGCATACCTTCCCAGGTAGTCTTTTTAATTTAAAATGGCACTTTCCTACTTCCCCTGTCCTGTTCTGGCCTCAGCCCTGATTTCAAGGGAATTCCAGGAGCTCATTGCATTCAGGTGCCAGTGAGACCCTCCTGCCCCACTCCCCATGCCCTGAGTCCTGCCCAGCAGCTGCCAAGGCAGAGCCCCATCTCAGCAGACTCTCCTGGCAGCAAATGATGCTCTGGAAAGGGGGAGAGGACAGAAGGAACTCCTGATGAGACATTCTCTCTGTCCCAGGCAGGTGCATCCATCAGTGTCTGGAGGCTCTGTGCCCTGAGCCAGCTGAGTTGATGCTGGAGGAACAAGTGCCTGTAAGTTTGCTGTGTTACATTGCCTCTCAACACCTCACACATTGTGGAGGAGCAGGATATTTTGGCTACTTAAGGAGATGTTAATGGACAATTTGCATCATGAAGAACGTGCCCAGCCCTCAGAAGAACCCCAAGAATGGGCTGTGACCGCTCACACCGGTGCCACAGAGCACCTCAGCCAGGAGGGGAATTTATCTCTCCAAGCCTTGCCACTCAGACATGCACTTCAGCATGGGAATGACTGCTCCTGGTGACATGAGCTGTACAGCAGTGTTTGTCAAACTGACAGCCTCCACTGCTGTGGAGCTGCTTTCTCTGAGCACATCCCAGCTGCGGCTCCTGCAGCTGCTGGGTTCAGCTCCACCAAACCCCGGCCCTCCCACATGAAGCAGGAGATTTTCCACCAACACAGCAAATCCTTCTTTACGCCACATAATTCCTTGTGCTCCTGGGTCAGTTCCCAGTTCAGTCAGGAGAATATCCCTGATGTTTCCTAACCCTGAAAAAGGGAACAGCTCATTTCTGTTCAGAACTGTTGTGGTTTAACCTCAGCCAGCAGCTCAGCACCTCGGCTGCTCGTTCACTCTCCCCACATGGGATGGGGTGAGTTGAAGAACTAAAGTGAGAAAACTCCTGGGTTGAGATAAAGACAGTTTAACAGATAAAGCAAGAGCTGCACACACAAGCAAAGCAGAAGGAGGAATTCATTCACCACTGGCCATGGGCAAGCAGGTGTTCAGGAGAGCAGATCTCCATCACTCCTTATGGTGCCCTGAAAGAGAAATGCCACCACTCCAGATGTGTGTGTTGCCTGTCCTCCTCCTTCTCCCAGCTGTGCACACTGAGCACATCATGAGGCCTGGAACACCCCTTGGGTCAATTGGGCTCAGCTGTCCCAGCTGTGTCCCCTCCCTACTCCCTGTGCATCCCCAGGCTCCTCCCTGTGGGGTGAGGAGCAAAAAAGGCCTCAGCTCTGTGCTGACCAGAAATAGAGAAAACATCTCTGAGCTATCACCACTGTTTCCAGCACAAATCCAAAACACAGCCCCCTATCAGCTCCTGTGAAGAAAACCAACTCTGTCCCTGCCAAAGCCAGCACAAGGATCATTGCTGGGGGATGTTCTGTTGATAGGAATATCCTCTCCTCACAGGAAGACAATTCCAAGAAGGTACATGCACAATTTATTCTAATTATCTCCTACAGAAAGCATGAGAGATTTCAGTGTAACTATACAAAATTCTAGTCATTGCACAAAGAATTTTCTCCATGTAATAGATCCCTACTTCTTGCAGGAGGGGTGGGGGGAAGTAACATTCAGTAGAGGCTTTTCACAGAAATTCCCTCAACTATAGCTCTACTAAATTCCTTTTGGTTCAAATAACAGAACTCAAGTCCCAAATCCCTCTCTGATCCAAAGAGCCCCACATCTGTATCATTCTGCACTTTTCATCCACAGATTTCCTTGAAAGCACTGACCTAGTTTTTTCTTGCCAAAATTCTAAATAAGAGTGAAAATAAAAGAAACAATCCTATCAAAAAACACACTGAAATTAACTGCTGTGACTTTCACTTCTGAAGTCATACAGAACACAACTCCAAAAAATGACAAGTGAAACTTCAATCTAATTGAATAGAAAATTGGCAAGAATAACAAAGTTCTCCCTGAAATGTCTGATTCAGTATGCATGGAAAAGCTAGATAAACATCACGTGATCTCCCTGGACCCTCTAGACATAAACAATGCAATTAAAAGGAAACATTTACTTCCACTCTTGATGGTATTACCTGAGGGATAGCAGATGCCAGATAGTTCAGTGTTTATTAGAAGCAAGTAGCAAGTTTGGCAATTGGAGCTGGCTCAACCCTCTATCACATTTTTGTAATTTTATAACACCATATGGTCACTACAGATCTCTCTGACAATCTCCTGGTTTAACTTCAGCTGTTTCACAGAACATTTAAACTGAAGTTAAGCATATTGAAGAGAGGTAACAGTAAGCAACCAAGATATTTCAGGGAGGGCAGCAAAATCCCTGAGAAGTGCAGATTGCTATTTGAATCAGTCAATATTTGTTAATTAAGTGCTTAGTACCTTTGGGTGTATGCTGAACCCCCAGCCTCACAAGGCCCCCAGGAGGCTGCTGGGCTGCAGCAAAGCCTGACCCTGAGGTCCTGCTGACCGTGCTGTGGTGACACACCAGGGCTGCTGACAGCCTGGGAGAGAAGCACAGTGACAAAAACCAGCTTGACCTCCACTGACTGCACTTGCATTCAGTATCCCAGTTACTGCTTCCAGGGAAATTACCCACGTGCTGATGCTTAGAGATTGGCCTGCTGAGAGTGGAGCCCTGCTCCTAAAACCAAACACGAGCACTGATGCTGGCAGGAGGACAGGCAACCCCAGTCATGGTCAATTGGCTTCCTTGGTGCCAATCAACTGCCACCGACTTCCCAGGGAACTGAGGGCAACTAGAGCTCCAGCTAATGAAGTCCTACACTTACTGGATTAGCAACAAAATGTATTTTCTAAAAATGCATCTGTATGACACAGCAATTGGTTTTGCTAGCAAGTTATTTAACTGCATAATTTATTGATGATATCTACAGCAAGGAAAAGTATTCACAAGCCCTTGCTCCTCCATGGCTGAGAGCATAAATATATAAATCATGTGAAATAGAAAAACTCAAGAGAGTATTTAAAGCCTGCTCTTATTTTAGCTCAACAGACTTAAACAACTTGACACTATGGTAATGCAATGGGTCTGGGCCTCATTAATTTTTAATCAACCTTTATCCACCATAGCTTTTGAAACGAACTGTTACTAATGACAAGTCATATGTCAGTCTAATGAATGGGATGCAAACTTCCATTAAAATAATGAAATTAGCTTGTTTGACTTTTGTTCCGGTTCCATGGCACACAACCCCAGGTAATTACAGTTTGCACTACTTGCCCATATTAAAGTCTGTTTATTTACTTAAGGTCTTTAGTCAGGACATCCCAATTTAGCTCATGTCAGCCTTTTTTTTATGAGTCTAAGAGTATTTGTCTTATTAACAAAGAGATAAATACATGCAGGCAGTGCAAAGAGCTAAAACATCAATTATGTATACATGGAACATTGTGAAAAAAAACAGAATGGAATAAGCACACAATCCCTAGTGATATAAACACATCCCAGTGCTTCCCTGTGGCAGCAGCAATTACTTTTGGAAAAGGGAACAAGGTCTGAAAGGCATCTTTGCTGGGTATAATTTGGCCTCTTCCAGCAACCTTTGCCCTTTAGGATCCCAAGTCTAGGCTAAAAAAAACCAGACTCAATTTCCAAATATAATTGTGCTCTAGAGTGCACAAGTCATGACACACTGCAATGACCTTATTTTTAAAAGTGTATCACTCTGGCTCCACAATGTGCCCCCGAGGAATGAAGGCCATTCTGACTAACTTGCAGTGAAAAGCTATTATCAATGTTATTACATAAAAATACGTTACATCATCAATAAAGTCATATTCCAACTTTACAACAGCTTCTTCCAAAGTTCCTTCAGCAAGCCCCTACATCCCATAATCACAGATAACATCTGAAAGTGATGTAGATCAGCCCTCTAGAGATGGTTTTGGAGCAGCTGAGGTTTTGGTGTGAGCATGCTCCTGTGCACAGCAAATTTTACAGCTAACAGAGGGCTTCCTAAAGAGCAGCCCCTCTTTTGTAAGACTAAAAATTATCTGCAATAAATAATCCCAAATGCCAAAGCAAGATCTCTTAAAGGAGGAACCATCACTAAAGCTGTCTGAGAAATGGGTACAAGTCTCTGTTGACTCAGAGAATGCATGGGAATCACTTTGGAAGTTTTTCTGTCTCTTAGGTTTTCAGTGAACTATTCTGATCTGTCCTGAGGTTTACAAACAATGCTGTGTATGACTCTGCAGAGTCAGCAGCCACTGCTGCTCAGCCCTCCCAGGCTGTGCCCCAGGGAAACAAGGCAGGAGCTGAGCCCTCTGCAGACACAGGGTTTGCCTGCCCTGCAAACAGGATAAAACATCTCCCTCTCACACAGCCCAGAGCCAGGAAAAGCCATGGATGCTTTTTCCTGGCATGGCAGGGAGAGCCATAACTCTGTCTACCAGACACAGAATATCTCACCTGAAGAGCAGACAAACCAGGAATTTAACAGAAGACATCTTCCTCAAACACCAATATCACCTAAACCCAAGTTTTTCCCACGCTTCCTTTTTCCCCCAAAAGTACACAGAATATTGATCTAGATTCTCTCCCCAGTACTCAAATTCTGGTCTGTGAAAACCCAGAGAAGACAATTTCTCTCTTCTGCTCTGACTGATGGATCCTACCTCTCCCTTCCCAGATGTCTCCAAAAGATCTTTTTGTCTCATTACTAATGGAAAAGAACACAGCTTTCTAACCACCTGCACAAGTTGAGGAGAAAAACATCTTTGGCTTTCACATGTTTATGAATTATGTGCTTGCAATTAATTATATTCACAAACACAAAAATACATCATTATTTATACAGATACTCCCACTTTCTGAATTCATTCTCAAATTGAACACAATAGGAATATCTCTGAAACAGAAATTTGGGGTTTTTCCTGCCTCAGACACATCCAGCCACCTATAAACAGAGATCTAGAACAAATACAAGCCAAGAGAGAGCTTGTGATTTAACAGGAAAGACTCTGAATTGCCCCAGCTGACAGCTGTAAAAAAAATAACCAAAGAAATGTAGGATGAGTTCTACGTCCAGTGACAGTCACCATGTCAGAGCTGACACAAATGCTGGATTCTCCCAGCTAGGAGCCTGCCACTGTGACTGACAGTGCAAATGCCAGTCTGAAAGGCTACCAAAGGCTGCATGAAGGGACATGCTGTGCTCACACAGGAGAGACCAAGAAGCTGCCTCCCTGTCCTGCCCAAAGCACACAAGACCTGCTGCCCATCTGACTGGTAAAAGTCACCCCTGAATACATTGTGGGGGGTTTTCCTGAATATATGGAGTACACAAGTGTTAAAATAACATTTGTAAAGAGACAGGACAAAGGGAAAGCTTTATCAGGTCTGCTTTCCTCTCTATTGTTACCTTCCTCCTGAAAAACAAAAGCATTGACTTTACCAGATACTCTTCCTGGGAGAGCCAGGCACAAAAATAAGCAATGTGATGTTACTGGTTTGTCCCTCTCCCCCTAAGGCAGAGGACACATTGATCCCAGCTAACTGGATTTAGCTCAATCTGCAGCCTTTCTTCTTTTCTGTTACATTAGGCCCCGATCTGTCTGTCAAATTACCTTTGGCAATTAACTGAGGTGGCTAATTCTGGAGCTTAATTGCTCTCTGTTAGCCATGTAATCAATATAGGCAAACTTCTGCATTAGCATACCAGGTAACTCTGGTATAATAGTTAAAATTCTCAGGATTTGTTTCAGGCCTTTGAGCCCAGCAGTCCCTACTAGAAATAAGTCCAGGGGACTTTCCCATGTTAATGCAAAAGCTTGGCACAGCAAAGAGCCAAGCTCAGATATCCAGGGACACACACCATCACTTCTACTGAAAATTACTTTCCCTTCCACCAGGACCCTTTATAGAAGGTCACACAAGTGATTCCTGAGAGAATTCCTTTACCTCAGCGTGTCAGACAGGGTGTTCCTGTGGCTGAACTCTTACCTGATGCTTCAGGGAGGATTTAGAAACAGATAATCACGTGTACAAGAGGTCAGTTCCCAGCTCTCATTAGGTCAAAGTGAGCTTGAACTCTGAAGCACAAGGGTATTTTTTATTTTTTTCCAAAGACTTGTAGATTAAATAGTCCTGTTACTTTTGTAGATTCCCAGTTCTACCCTGCATTTTTGGATCCCAATTAACCCTCATGGCAATGAGTACTGTGCAGTGGGTGAGCATTAATTTCTCTTGCCATGTCAGAATTTCCTGAACACCTGATAAAAGGTATTCAATGATATTTGAAAGTCAAAAGGAGAAACAAATCTTGCAATTTTAAAAACACCCTGAATCAATTATCTTTTCAATTACCATAAAGGAATCACCTTTTTAAATATCTCTTTCTGTAACTGTTCCCTCCACCCCAAACCTGCCCCATTTCTGCAACAAATTCGGGGACAGACAACTGCAGCTCACTGTGCACTGACATCTGCCCAGCTGGATCATCACCTGTCACATTTCTCATGCATGGAAAAATTGTATTTTTTTATTGCAGCTGCACATGAAGTACCCCACAGTGACACCTCAGTGTCAGATCTGGACAGATATTTAAATATTAACACGGTGCATTGTGTAATTTAAGTTTTTCCTCTGGTATGTACTAGCAACAGCCACATTTAGCAAAATCTATCACTTTTCACTTGTTTCACAAATACCCCCAAGTGAAACCTTCAATTCAAATTACATCTCAAAAAATTAATGAGTTGCATTTGCAAGAATTGCTGTATTTTTAAAATAACATAAAACTTGAATAATGACTGCAGAAACAAATAGCTAAAATAAGGCATTTAGGAAATGTATTTGCAAAATTCTATGAGCATCTCTGTAGTGTATTCTAGCATTTGGAATTATGAAAACCACGATGAAATAGGAAAAATATTTCCTTTCTTCTGGCAATGCATAAACTGCCTTTATTTAGAATTACTGCCATAAATTTTCAGCACTGTCAAACAAGCCTGTACTGTTAACAGCATTCAGTGATTACTGTGAAGAGTAAGACTCATTTATAACATACCATAAATACATAAGGAAAATGAATTTTTAAACATCATTAAGCAGCATTCCACAGCTATTAAAAAAAAAAAAATTCTTTTCCTTGAAAGTTATTTGTAACATTTGCATTTTGCTAGCTCAGATCTAAAGACCCAGATCTGAAGTCAGCAAGATGACTGAAAAGAAAAGGGCTTCACCCCAGGCTCCAGCATTCCAACTCCTGGATTCAAGTATCCCTGAAGTATCAATGCCTCAGCTGAAGGGACACACAATCACATATTTATGTATTTCACAGAATTAGCCAGGTTGGAAAAGACCTCTGAGATCAAGTCCAGCCTAAAGCCAAACAAACCTTTTCAACCAAACCTCCTTCTGCCTTTGCTGTACAGGTAATTTCTCTTTTTCAAATGAGCAGTGACATGACACAAGTTACCTGCAAATTCAACACATTATATAGCCATTCCATTATATTGCAACTCTTCCTGGACTCTCCTGCTTCCTGGAGCTCATTTCTCTGCAAAACTTTGTTTTACCTTTCTGTCAAAGAGGGAAAACATAGTCAGGAAGACTTTTCTGTAATACAAGCAGTAGGGGTTTACAGATATTATGTGACCATACACAAATAACAACTAAGTAACCCTCAGCATTTAATTCAGCCACTGTGCTGAACTGAGCAGACAGCTGTAACTGCCTCAATTGTACAGAAAGATTATTTTGTGTGAAAAGTTGCCTAATTTACTTTTTTTAAGTAGAACACAATAACACATTTATGCACGTCCACATTCCATATTTCCATGGATCCCCACGTCAGCTTTAGGAGCATCAGAGCAGAAGGGCCAGTGTGGGTGCACAGACACCCTGGGGGCAATGCCTACCCCTTGGCTGCAGCTCCCCACTGAAGCAGGGAAATGAGGAAAATCCACAGCACTGGCCTGAGTTTGCAGGGCTGGCACAGACCTGCCTTGGGATTTCTGCCTCACCTTTCCTGCTAGCACTAACTCCCTAAATGCCAACCATAAATTTACTTAACAGGTTGCAAATGCCATGCTCATATTTGCTCAGTCTTCCAGAAGTTCCTGGGAATGCAGACAGCATCATTTTTATTGCTGCAACAAATAACAATGAATTTTCATTGTTCCAAGATTCTGCCTACAACTGCTCCAGGCAGGCAGGCAGGTGTGTGTTCCTCAGGCAGCCTTCCTAAAGCTCCCAGCTTTTCCCAGCTGCTGTCAGCCCAGTCAGTAATTTCCAAAAGGTATTAGAATATTCATAGCCACTTCCAAGTAAATTAGGCATAGGCAGTAAATCATATGAGATTAACTTGGCAAAACATTTTTATCCTTTCATGTGCAGCTGTTCAAATGTCTGTAGCGAAGGAGATTGCTTCGTTCAGCTCTAATATTTGGATTTACCTTTGCAACACAAAAGTGTGGAAGGTATGAAGGGAGATGAAGAAACTCAAGTTTAACCCAGGATGCAAAACAGTGGGGTGTTTTTAAATCTCTAAAGCACACAGACATACCTGCGTTATAGACATCCTCCCTGAAAAAGCAGTGGGGAGCTTTAGGGTAAGAACAGATCAATAAACACAAAGTTAACAGCAAGAAGCAATAACAAAACAGAACCAAAAAAAGGTGTTATTTTATTTTAAAGCCTACACAATAAAAAATGAAAAAGCATATGATACCCAGCAATGGACTCCACCTACCACACAAACAAAAACAGCAAGCACACTTAAAACTTGGATTCTTCAGATATTTGCTCACCTGAGTTGAACTGAAGTAAATCCAATTCAGATTCAAATTCAAATTTTTGTGAGACTATTTTTTCTTAATTGAATTAGGAATTCACTTGCTGTTCTTAAAATTTAAATATAATCTTCTGTGGACATGGGATGCCAGCTCTACAGCTGAGCTGACTTGCATTTTTGTGCTCTGGTACAATACAAGCCAATAAATATCTTCTTAGACATCAACAGAAAGAATTTTTGCTCACTGACCATCCTATGCTTCCCATTGCACCCCACATAAAATGGACATGAATCTCTGATAGCACATCTCATGACTGAGATTAACCAAATTAAATTAACTCTGTTCTGACAATAACTTTGATCAGGCTCTCTGCTGTTCCACAGCATTTCCATGTGCTGGCAAAAGGTATTTGCTGCCAAGCTCCTGAATTGTGAAAATACTTGCACAGACCACAACTCAACCTTCAGGAGAGTTTGCAAGGGTAATTCCTGCTCTTCTCAAATTTCATGTGAAAGGAGTAATGAGGGACACTAAGGCAACACAAGAGCAGATATAATTTCATCTCAGCCACCTCAGTTCTCCTCAAACTTCCTGCATTAAGCAGTCTCTGTTTGAAGGAGTGCCACATATTCCTTACTTTATTTCAGGACACTCGGATATGTTATATTAGAGCAGACTGACTACACTCCTGAAGAACCCAACTGTTTCATGGTAACGTATGAAATCATCACCTAAAAGCCATTAACACTTCAGCAAGAGCTTTTTCCATGGACATCAAATATAGTTTGGGTCAGGCCCAACAGGGGGATATTAATTACAAAGATTTCACTAAAATAAAATCATTTCTTATCCTACCAACTCCCTCCTAGTTCTTTTCCCTTTACTCCCTGCTATCCTGCAGCTATCAGGACTGAAATGTGGTAGCAAACTCTTCCTCATTGACAGAGCCAAACCCATAAAACAAGTATTTAAACAGAGAACAAAGCTGTATTGTGATAAATTTTTAGCAGCAAGGTACCATATTTCAGGTGCAAAAGTGTGCACCAAGGTTAGAAAGCTGCTGGCTTTTCTCTACAGAAAAAACAAGTTCATTTACTGAGGCACATTTTAGGGCAGAGAAACCAATACTCTTGAGCTCCTGGTTCATTTCCTCAAATAAAATTACCCAGCTTTGTGAGCACAAACAAGATTTGTGCCAGTGAACAGAGCAGCTCTTGAAGCCTCTCTGATTCAGGAGCCAAAGACTAACAGGGTTAATGAACTTCAACTTTGAGTCCAGCCAACATAAAATACAGAAGAAAAGCAACCTGTCTTGTAATGTCCCTGTCCAAACAAATTAACATTGTCCTTGTCACACTCTACACCAGCCCAAGGCCCCTTTTTTAGCTCTCCTGGGGAAGGCTGAGAGGGGAGGCCCAGCAGGTTTGGGCTCACCCAGCTGCTTGCTCAGAGAGAGCCTGCACACAAGTTCTGTGCTCAATCTTTGTTAGCCTGGCTACTGAATTTATTCAAGGAAAAGGAGCTGCTTCCACTTCGTTTCCATGACAACAATCCTGAGAATTTTTTCTTCATATAAGTGAGTTATTGCTTTTTGTGCCTCCATAGTCTAGGCAGAAAAATTAAAATACGGTCTCAAGAAAGACAATCAAATCTTCCTATCCTCCCAACACTCCTACAGGCAGCAAATTCTTAGATTTCATTACTAGAGGTATAAATGGGTTGGAAAACAATCCTCATTGTTTATTATGGCGAGATTTAATTTCAACTAAAAACTTCAATTAAAGAAGATTCATTTGATGACCATGTTTGTGTACACATTAACAGAAGAGAACAGCCTAGTGTATTATTGCCTAGCTATAGCCTTTTGAAAGCAGCTTTGGCATGCTTATCCATGAATTTTGGGCTCTATTCCTCTCCATAAATTATTTCAACTTTTATTTATTGATGATGCATTCAAAATATTTTCAGTGCTACAAAACAAGTAAATTTTTCCAGAACACAAAGATCAAAATCTAGACAAGACAGACATTTAAAACATAAAAACACTGGTATATATCTTTGACTTACTCAAGCTAAAGCTATAGTATATGCACCAAAAACCCACAGAATAAGTACAAGGCTACAAGTATTTCCACTGAAACAGCAGTGACACTGCCCTCCTGTGAAAATTGGATCTGTTTTGAGAGATCCTCATCACAAAAGGAGGACACTTCAGAAGAGTCTTGAACTGAACAGTTTGGTGACTGACTTTGTTCAGAAAATATTTGAGGATAACTGTAAGAAATTCTAAGCAGTCCCACCAGCGAGAAGTTGAATGTGTTCACCTTGTTTCACATCATTCAGCCCATAGTTAAACACTTAAGAGATGTGAAATGAACATAGAAAACAGCTTTTCAGGGGAGAAAGAAGAGTATATACTTTCCATCTCATTCAGTCTTGTCTCCTGAATTACAAGAACCACCAGATCCCCACATCACAGTGCTCCTAGCAAAGGACATAGATCATGAACAAAAGTAGCACTACAGGAATTACACAGCACAACTGGGACACTTTTCTCAAAAACAAGTGACACAGTGAGACAGATCTCATTGTGTGCTACAAATTGTTGCAATTCCACTGCCTTCACTGGAAGGCTTCTTACAGCAGCTGAAAATGTGGACCCAGCCCCAGACATTTTTATGACTGTGGCTGTCCTGGAGTTGACTCACAAGGAGCATCTCTGATGGATGCTGGGTTCCCTTCAGCCCTTGAAGAGAGATGGGCTCACAGGCATGGCATTTATGCTGTTATCAGGCAGGTAAGTGAGCATGCTACATCACCCACAGAGCAATGAGTGCTTTAAGGTCAGCTCAGCAGGGGAATCCAACTCTGTAAACAGTAAGGGCACAAGGGTTTTTCTTCAATGAGAAAAGAGGGGTGGGGGGGAGGCAAAGCAACTGTTGACTTAAATATGATCAAAATATTGAAGACCCAGGAGAAGACAGAAATGGAGGCAAGCTCTGCCAGGTGTGGTGGTTGCAGTTGTGTTCTGTAAAGCACAGACCTGCCTGCACAGCTGGAATTCAGGAACCAGGAGCTGATCTGGGGCTAACCCCAAACCTGGCTGGTCTGCAAGGTTATCAGGATTACCAGAGCAAGGACTCCAGCTCTGAGGAACCACCAGATTCCTACGAGGGATGGGTAAAAGGGTCACTGAGGTAGTTGAGCAAGTCAGACCCACTTTATAAGGCTACACTTTCAAACCCGATGTCTGAATAGTCCTGGTTACCACTGGGAGAAAAAGATTATTTCCATTTAACCCTCAAATATTTCAGCCCAATCTGAAACCTTAAAACACTGAAATTCTGAATGATACCAATAAATTCAAAAGGCAGTGTGTTCTTAAAAGGAATAGGGGCATACAAGGAATTGGTTGGTAATTTACACAGGAATAAGAAATGCAAAAGTCAAACATGATCTTCATTAGGAATCATTCTGGCCAGAACTGTAAGTGAACAAAGCCATGAAAACTATCACTCTGAAGAGCAAGAACTGATGTCTGTGGGGATAAAAAGGATTAGGAAACCATGAAGTGGCAGGAACAGGTGGGCTTTTCTGAACTGAACTTCACTTAGTTCTAATCTCTCTAATTCCCATTATTATTTTAAGGCAGAAAAAGGTTTCATTTTCCATGCATAATTGCCTTGCTATTTTCCTGTGGTACTGCAAGTCTCACATTGTATCCTCCATATATTATTTTTGCTCCTACATTATTTTCTTTTTTATATAATTTACCAAGGCTGATTCTTCTTTCTAATCTCTCTGCAGTCTCCTATTTCACTGCGAAAATGTTGCCTTGAGATGACTGATGACATGTTTGACATTTACATTTTATTGGAAAGTATATAGATTGCATCTTTCTTATCTGTTCCCAAAGTATTTCTTCCATTCCTCTCACAACACATTTTTTGGGGACAATAGTTGCATCCCCATCAATTTTCTCCAATTCATTACATACTTCGAATACTGACTTTTCAAAGTTTAATATTTGTGTGCCATTACTCTTTGCACATATTGTATCCTCATGAATATTTCAAATCCAACAGCAGTATGATCACTCAACCTTATAAAAGCTCACCAGCATCTATCTTATTTATTATACAGGTCCTGCTTCAGTTCCTGGGATTATTCCAAAAATATCCTCTGAAATTGTTTTCCCTTATAATTTGTGTAAGAAAGTGAACAAACCCTTACACTAACACATGTATCTTTTCTCAAGCATTAAGCAATTATTATTCCAGTCAAACTTCAAGTAATTGAAATCCTCTGTGATCAGCGTACCATCCCTTTAATGAATCTCCACAAGTATTTCTTGATTTTCTTGCTTAGGATCATACCTTAAACCACTTCTGGACTCTATTTTAACTCCAGCATCTTCAGTGTTTTTCTTACCAACTGAAGTCCAAGCATGATGCACCTCCCCCCCAACCTGTTTTTCCATTTTTCTGTGTACTGCTGAGCTCCTGCTGTAAAATTCTACAACATTTCATTCAGTATTCTTTAAAAACATCTCAGACCCCTAATTTACACAGGGTTTTACTTCTAGCAATTCCCAAACAAGAGTGAGGGTTTAGAGGATTCTCTTTTTACTGAAGAAAGTGATTTCAGGTCCCATGCTGAATTGTTTTTAAAGCATCAAAGGGCAGAAGCTCTTCCTGAAGCTGTTGCAGAGCAGGCTGGAGTGGGTGCAGTTTGCCACAGTGATTTCATCTCTGGGATTTCAGCTCTGGGGAGCCCGGGCTGCTGGGTCAGGACACAGAACTGTCCCTGCCACAGCTGTGGGTGCTGTGGGCTCTGGCACAAGCCCAGGGTGCTGCATCCTGGCCTTCACCTCACTCCTCACCTCCAGAGACACAGGCTCCCTCCAGAAGCAGGACCCAGCTGCTCCTCACAGGGGATTAAAGGAGCTCAAACCCCATCCTGCAGGCTGAGAACCCCAGCACAGCCATCCAGCTCAGGCATGAATAAATTGCTGCAGCAAGATCAGGTAGTACATGAGTTATTTCCAAATTATGACATTATTGTATCCTTCTGCCAAAATATATGTCTGTTCACCAGAGAGTGCTGGCAGGAATGTATGAAGAACTGGCCAATTAATGAACTTCTCTGCATACATCTGTTGGAAAAATACTGAATATTTTACCACCTGCATGGCAGAGAAGCAGCTCCACCAAGGAGCCAACTTCAGCCATGTGAGCAGCAGCTCCCAAGAGACAAACCAGTGGATGGGTACAAAGCCCCTCTAGGCTTGAAAATATTTTCCACTAATTTATTTCTTACAAAATTCAGTCTTTCTGTACGATCCACAAGTTGCCATAGGTTTAAATGTAATTGTAGCATAATAGATTAAAAAATCAATTTATCAGACTAAGAAACAGGTGCCCAGGTCTATAGTTGCTTCAAAAATCTGCTCTGAAGCCAAGAGAGACAGAAAGCAATACAGAATTTCAGAATATGTTGCTTTTCTCTGCCTGTCTGAAAAAACAGCTCAATAGACCATGACAGGACAGAGTTCTCACCTTTCAGATGAACAAGGCCATGAAAACTCAAACTTCCCATGGCATGGAGTGGCATGCAGGAAGCTAATGAAACAAGGCAAGAAATCTTTTCTTTTCTACCTCCACACTCTTTCAGATAAAGATGCTTTACCCTGCACTCACACACAGTAAAAACCTCCAAAACAACTGTTATCCTGGTAAAAAACTCAGCTGCCAAATAGTACAAACTGAAGGCAAAAAAAAACACCTCTGGTTAGAGAATTCCACAGCTTCCAATAGCTTTATTTAGAATTTTAATCCCTCTAGGCTTCTCTAATTAAAATCAGAAGAATTTCCAAATGATGCCAACATCCTCAACAGCTCATATTCCCAGGATCTCCATTTCCACACAGGCCATGATCTGCCAATCACCTCTTTGCACCAATAGTTAAAAATGATTCCTGAAAATCCATCTCTCCAGGTTCACCTAGAAAAATTAAGGTCATTTACTCTCAAAGCTCTTGGCTGTTATCCTATATTAGCCAAAGTTCCTCTTCCATAATATTTCCCTGCTCTGGGATTGAAGAAAGTAGGAACAGGGAGTGATGGGGAACTACATGCAAGTTTTTCATTTTTACAGCACAGCCTTTTCAAAGCCAGGGTGAATCCTTTCCTGCAACACCTGGATATGCTCAGACACACAGAATGCACAAGGAAACAGGCATCCAGATGTCCACTTCCAGTCACCACAACCCCCACTGTTCAAAACTTCTCTTTAAGACTCCCAGCAGATTAAACTGCTTTTCAATTGGTTTCTTTTCTTCAATACAAGGGGAACCCCAGACTCCATGATGCAGCACTTTTGTTTCTCCTTATGGAGGCAGTTCCATTTCAGCAGCATGAAAATCATCGCTGCACATTGGTTGTGAGATGTCTTCTGCTCCTCCTGCATGCAAGCCTCTATGTGGTAATCTATTAATAGTATCAATGGGGTGGCTACTTTAATTGTGTTTAATATCCCTCCCTTACACTACTCTTCTTTAAAAAAATATGATTCAATCATTTCAGTTATCAAGGCAAGACAAAAAAATCAAAATAATATTTGGGAAAAGCCAGACCCAGGTACAACACTCTCACAGACAAAGGTGGGTGTTTTCTGGACTTTAAAGAAAAAGCAAAGCCCATCACATCTCTAGGAATTCACATTTAACTGAATCTCAGGGCTGAGCAGCCACAAAGCTTTGAGCATCCTTTGGGCTGCAGCCCCTGGAGAAGACAAGGGCACACAGCCTGCAGTCACTTGTACCACACCATGTCCTGCAAGGTAAAACTGATGGTGGTGCAGCACAGGCAGCACAACAATGATGCCTTCTAATATCACTTTAAAGTAACAACAATAATTGCCATTAATAGGATTTCAGTGGTTGGGGTCTTGGGCTTTCTCCATGGGCAGAAGTTAATTTCACCATAAGAAAACAAGTAGCATTAAAAGAAAAGGCAGCAAAAAGGAATTTGTTGGCTTGCACCCAGCTGAAACCAACAACATTCACCCTCCACAAACTACTCAGACAAACAATTACTTACTCATCCATTCCAGTTCAGGTGTCTGTTCTGTGTATATTTGGTCTGGAGGCTCTGGGAAGAATGTTATTGATCCTTTTAATGGGTAAGGACCTTGCTAAATGATAAACTGTCCACCCACTTTCCCTAATTAAGAAAAATCCAATTACCACACACAAGTGTAGATTGCAAGACTGTAAATACCACCCATCAGTCTTCAGGAGTTGGTACAACTGGCAATATGTTCCCAAACCATCTGCACAGCAAAGGACTCATTAAAAATGACTTGACAGCTTCTGTACTGGACTGCAGGACAGCAGCTTGACTGAAGAGCATCAACCTTTGGAAATGGTTACAAAGCACCTCAGAACTACCCCACTCTCAGCAGGAGAGGGATGTGCTCAGAGGGCTTCCAGAGTCTGAAGCAGAGCTCTCCTCTAAGTTCTGTGGAACAGCAGCACAGATTGAGCTCCTCCCCACAGTCCCCAGGAGAAGATTAAATGGAAAAAGCTCCTGGAGAGGTGGACATGCAGAACAGCCCTGAGAACACAGAACCCATGGAGCTGTGAGAGGGGAGCAGAGGGCTCACCCCTGGAGGTGATGAGCCACACCTTGGAAATCAGGCTGCTAAAATGACACACACAGGGGCAGAAGCCATGGGAAGGGACAGATCTGCAACATAAAATCATGACTGGGGGAAAAACAGGGATTGTCAGTGCAATGAAGAATACACAAAAATCTTGGAAAAAAAAGTAACAGTGGAAGAAGAGATTCTCCTAAATAATTAAAGCAAGCCCTCCACTCCTTGCTACAATGCAAAATTCAGGGTTCAGAGTAGAACTTTATTTCCTCTCTCGCTTCCATTCCTGAAGTTCAAGAACATTCCAATATGCTGGTAAAATTATTCTGCATTGATCAAAAGAATCTTCAGAAGGAGGACTACAGAAATTTAGATCCTCCTCCCTTAGGATACAGTGAATAAGTGCTGCCATGCCTGTCACAGATTACTCTAAGAAAAATAAGAAATAATTAAAGTCTGCTTTATTAAACAGGCAGACTTAAATTTTTTTAGATTTTTCTTTAATCATTAAAAACAGTATAAAGGAGGCAAATTACATTGAAAAGCAAACATCTAGTAATGCAGACAGAGACAGTAATAGCAAGACTGACAAGCAAATCTATAAATGTGAATAATATATATAGTAGCAAAGGGACTACAGGAGTCTTAAGTAGTCAAGAAGATTCAGAAGACTGGATAGTAACAGAAAAAAAAAAAGGAGTAAGTGGCCAAATAGAAAAAAAAAAAAAAGAAAATGGGAAAATAACTGTAAATGCCAGGGCTAAAAGCAAAGGGTAGGAAAAAAGATGCATCATATGGGAATTACAGGTAAAGCTGGGATATGGCCCTCTGGAGAACTGCATTATACCTGTACCAGAGCAGGAAACCAGAATGCCAGAAGGGAGATCAGGCCTCAAGGAGTGAGAGCTCCACCAGTGTCAGTGTGAGATTGTTACTCAAACAAAGGCCACCACAACAGTGTTACAGTCACACTGCATGGACTGGTACAGGGCAGGGAAGGTCTGGACAAAGGCATGCAAAACAGAAATAAAATGCATCACCTTGTTCTGGCCAGCTGAAGAAATCAATGAAAGAGAAGAAACCTATCACCATCCATACAAATTTTACATTATAAGCCTATTTTTGAATGTGAATAAATGCTATAATCCATACCCCAAACTCCAATGATTTCCAAATTTCCAAAGTTTTCCAATGGTGTAAGAACACACCATAGGGGTGGGTCAGATCTTGTGGAAGCTCCTGGCACCCAGAGGCAGGACCCTGTTGACTCACAGCTGTGACCACTGTGTGATCCTCCTAAAAACATTCATGCCAATACAGACACATCATGCCAAATACAAACCTGTTCTCCCTGGTGTCTGTCTCCCAGAGCAGGAATAATGTGTGCTCTACACACCATAGAATTTGCAAAGAACCAAGACACCCAGCAAGGGAAGACACAAAATTAAGAAGAGGCAAGAGAAAGATGCTTCAAATGCCAAATTCTCATGTCTTGATTCATTGATCTATGTAGTGGACAAAAAGTCATTCACCATTACACTCTACTCCCTTGTCTGCAAAATTCAGTACAAGCAAATAATACCAGTAAGGTGATTTGTTAAGCTAATGTATATCTTGCAATGTTGATGGTGGATGCTATGTTTGTCTTAGAAGGGTCAGCTCCATTTCCTTTAAAATCTGAACAGAATTCACTTCCTTGGAATACTCCAAGACTATTTCATTTAAGGCTGAAATCTAACCAGCTGAACAAATACCCATTTAAAAATGGATTCATCCCCCTACCCCTCACCTCAGCAGAACAGGGGAAGGCCACAGACCCCAGGAGGGTCTGGGCAGGTGTAAGCAGGGGATCAGCCCCATTTGGGATGTGCTCCATCCCCACATCACCCAGACCCCTCAGGACACACTGATCATTCATCAGCTCTCCCTGCCAGCCTGGCTGGAGGTCAGCGAGGCAGGGCTGGGGATTGATGGCTGCACCAGGCAGCCTGCATCAGGATTTATTTCCTTTGCTGGCAAGCACTAACTGCTCCTTCTGCTGAAGAAAATAGTAATGGAAATCCTGCCACCACCTTAATTATAACATCTCCAGCTTGGTGCCAGATTAATGAGTAGCTGTGGAATAACATTTTTAAAGTTTGACTAATGATGATGTAGGAAATGGCTGAAGCATGAAGGCATCTGCACCCAGAAAAGCTCTAGGTTTGGGCAAATTTGTCCTATTACATTTGAAAATACGACAAAAAAAAATTACTTGGGAATTGGGAAACTGATTTAAGGCATTTTATTTCCTTATGATGGTCAGATATGGGAAACCACCAACACTTAGAGAATATTTTTAACCTGAAAAATGCTAAATACCACATCTTTCTAACAAAATGCAAATGAACAATTTAGGACACCAATACATAAATTTTCTCTATTTCTGTGCAAATAATGAAATAAGGAGGAAGCTTCTGTCACAATATTATAATTCTATTTCATTTTTTTCCCAGCAGCATCAGCTTACACCAAAAAAAGAAAATTATATAGGAAAAAAGACTTCTGCATAAAATGAAGATACACACACATCTCTGAAATAAAAACCAGCAAACTGACATTAAAAAGCTTTCCCATGTTCAAGGGACAAGTCCAGCAAAACTAAGGAAGATTAACTGCCCCAAATACATCTGTGGTCAAGAACCAGGAAAGGAAATAAACAAATACTTCCAGCTCATCTCTATGCATCATAAAACAAATTAAATTAGGTTTTTGTTCACTGTGTTGTGCAAAAGTAATTTTATCAAGAGTCATTGTGATGAAGTCACGCTGCTTCTCAATCACTGCACAAACAACTTTTTCCTCAAAGGTTATCTTCCAAGGACACTTAAAATATAAATATATGTGCATGAAATTTATGCCTTTCAGACCTAGCATGTTTACTTCAAATACGTGCGGGGATACTAAATCTACCAATATTGTTGATATTGTTCTAGTTTATACATTTTATTAAAACTAAAGCTGCAGGAATTCTCACTGGCATAAGGGAAAATACACCTTTTATGACTTCCTACTAGCAGGATTGAAAAACATCTTGAAAAAAAAACAATAAAGCTACAAATAGGATTTTTGTGTATTAGCCCACAGTTTCATAAATATAATGGAGAAGTGGATAGGAAGCTGATATTTACATGTCTCCAATAAAACCAGAATGCCAGAAGTAGAGGTAATCTGAGAGTACTTAAAAAACTTCAGTTACAAGTTTTGCCAGTGACAGACTCCTTATGAACTTGTTCCACATTCACTTAAGGAAGATGCAATGCTTTGCTTTTTCTCCAGAGAATACCATTTTCAAATGTTTGCTTTATTCTCTATGTAAATACAATTCCTATTCATAACGTCCACACCTTGTCTTGAAAAGCTTTAAGTGCTTTCTTAGGTGTAGTTAGAAGGTCAAATAGTTGCCACATTTTCAAAAGAAATGCAATGGTAAATACAGGAGCAATTTTCAAGATGAAAGCTATGCTGCTAGAAATGAGTTGGCATACGTAGATATATAGATATATATGTGACTGTAGAAAAGTAAGATTGATAGATCTATATTAAGCTTTTGCATTTTGACAGTAGGATAGAAATATGCCAAATGATTTAGAGATCATAGGAAAAATATATTTGCAACAGAAGCTTGCAATAAAAACTTCTCTCCAAGAGAAAATCCTACCAAGCAAGGATGTCTGGAAAAATTTTCAATTACAAAGTTGAGGAGGGGGGAAAAGGAAATCTAAAAACATGGAAGTGATTTACTGACTTCAGCACAGGCAATTAATTAACAGAAAGTAAGCTTTCCACCTAACTCAACCTTCACTTTCTAAAGAATATATAGTACTATGGTAAATATTTTTTATAACCAGAGTTGTTGCTGTGTTGACAATAGATGTTCTCGAATATGCTGAATGTTACCTCTGTATTTTACACTAAGAGCTATTTAGAACAATGCAGTTGGAAAATCAGGGCATGCACATGGGGTAGAAGAGCTGCTGGGTGCTCCAGCTGGCACAGGAGCAAGGCTCAACCTTCCCACCAAGGGCTCATGCCCAGCTGGGGATTTTCTGCTCAGCCATCAGCCTGTGGACCCACCCACAGGATAAAGGGCACTCTGCTTTCTGCAGAAACAGGTTGGGGTTACCCTACAAGCAAGGAGCACTGGATTGCTTGTCACATTGGCAATAAAAAAGTTTCCTGGGAACAGACAACCTGGTCTGACCCCTCAAGCCAGTGGTCCCCCCTTCTGATCCTGTCAGCTCACACAGGGGGCCCAGGTGCACACACCACCACTGGAGCACTACTTACTGAAGTATTAAACTGTCCTCATAGTTTGTTTCAATTATTAAATTGTTCTTATCTCCACCCATGAGTTTTCCACTTCTTCCACACCCAGTTCTCCTCCCCTAGTGGGGTGACAGGAAGGACAGGAGGAATGAGTGGCTGCATGGTATTTTTCATCTGGGGTTAATCCACAACAATATCCATTCCTGAAAAAAATTTAAGCACTTTTTTTATTTTTTTTTCTGGGTGGATGGATGGCACAAACTTAGCCAGATAGAACAAAGACCTAATAAATATATAAGATTACATTATGCCATTACAACAAGCATTCTTACCAATATTGAAATTATCAATGGGATACTATGGAGGTGTTTGAGAACAGAGCAGAGTTACCCTAATGAGACAAAACTGGTCCAACACACATTTATTCCAGCTAGAGACAGAGCTGCCTTTGGTTCAGCTTGTGTGAATCAGCACAGCTTGAGCTCTCATCCATTCTGTGCACACCCTGCTGCAGCTCCCTCCTGTTAGCTGGACACTGGGACTGAAGACAAAGCTGCTCCCACTTTCAGAGAAGTTCCAACATATTACAGGCTCCCATTTCCAAGGTCTGCACACACCTTATGCTTCTGCTCTCTGCTCCTACATCCTATTATAGTGCAAACAGATCTTTTCCCTTAAACCCAAGTTCAGTTCAGGGAGAGGTTTAACTTCCATGAAGACACTCCAAATACAATATCACACAAGGTGCATGTATATATCTGATCACCACTAATGGCTGGTCTTGCTACAGAACACACAAAAAACAGTAAGTTAAAAAACCACTCAGTTTTAAAACAACAACAACAAATATCCCCACAACCTTTAAAGTCCAAAAACTCATCAGTGAAAGTGAGGATTTCAAAGCACAGCAGTAATCACAGACAGTCTGAGGGAAATGTGATACACCTTTTGTTCTCTCATGCACACAAAGTGAGAGCTCTGCCTCCACTGCCAAAGCATTTTTGTGACAGCTGAAGCTGGTGAATCCTTTGGGCAACACCCAGCCTGAGTGAAATTGAGTGTCACAGGCTCTGACCTTCAGCAATGTCTCTTCTCTAATTAAGAAAGCCTGATACTGGGAAGTGGAAAGAATTGTTTTGTTTGCAGGAAAAAGACATTTCTGGCTTTCTCTCTTGAAAGAGGAGTACTTTTGCACATCTCTACATCTGGCAGAATAAGCTGAACAAAGAGCAGTGTTTGTAAGATAATTGAAATTTATGGTTACAAGCAGAGACAGACAAAGGTTAAAGACATAATTTTAACAATACGTTGTACTTCACATACAAAACCAAGTGTGACACCCTGTCATCTGCTCACAGCAATCTCTGTCTTCTCCCAGACTGAGCAAACAACCAAACCCTGTGAATGTATTGCTGCTAAAAACACAGCAGAGAACTACAGCAACACTATTTCCATCAGTTAATCACACATTTGCTTTGTGGTGACCCACTTTCAAGTCACCTTGGGATATGCAGGAAAGGCTTTTAATAATAGACTGCTAACAAATGACAAAAAAAAAAGGTTAAATGGAAATTTGACCCCTCTTTTTGTTTGTGCAAAATAGTTGTTACCCAGCTGAAAAGACAAAATTATCAAGCACCAGTTACAAAGATCACTTCTAACCAATGGAAAAGGTTTAAGGTTGGAAGCTTTAGCACTGATTCCCCTTAAAACTTGAGGATAATGGCTTTTTAAATTGCAGAATTACTATGGCTTTGTGTATTCAGCCAAGGTTGGAATTCACCAGATGATGGGAGAGTGCTCCAGGTTTTCCCAGCTAAGCACAAGTGAGAGCTAGAAGGTATCTTCACAGATTACAAAGAATTATTTCAGTCACAGTACTTAAATTAGTAACCACAGAAAAGAGCCCAACAATCAGCTGCCAAGGCTGAGAACTCCTCTTTTCTCCCCTTTCTTCTCCCTTGTCTCACAGTATCACAATAAACAGAGAGAACTTCACTTGAATTAAGAATAACTTATTTAACACCAGAAGCACAACAGGATACAGGTTTAGATACAAAAGTACCTAAAGGTACAGGCTAAGCTGTGGCAAAAATCAGTAACCCTGTGAACAAAATGTTCAAATAACATTAAAAACAATATACATGTTAAGAGTTTGAGCTAAATTAAACAGTCACTTCTTCCATTTCAAATCTGTATTTGCATATGTAAACAGTGCAGCACTCACAGATTTATCTGAAATAAAATGAGAAAATGGGCAATTTCCCTCTAGAGGGGCAGATGTTTAAGTTGTTCTTGTGATTTTTCACAGATGTTCCCCTCCTAGTATATTTTAAATGGGATTTCTATCTCAGTTCTGAAAATCCATGTTCTCATGCCAAAATGCAGGCAGCTGCTAGAGGCTGTGTGCACATTCTGTGATACCTGCACAAGCAGCCAGGACCAGGAGGAAAGGTTCTGCACCCACAGGAGGCTCCCAGTGGAATACACCCCACCTTGGCTGCTACAGCTTTTCTGTGGTAACTAAGGACATGAGTAATTGATCTTCTCCAGAAACAGTGAAAATTGTGGGATTTATTACAAATATTACAAAACACCATGAGGCCTCAGAGCACAGGGTCTCCTTGTTCTGAGCACTGCACAGTACAGCAAGGAGCTTGCACCTCCCTCAGGAGCTACCAGATAAAAAGATAAGGCTAAAAGCTGGCAGTGTCCCTGCTGGTGTTCCCACACAGGCACAGGGGGAAAGGACACACTCCTGGAGGTTTCAGATAGATAACATACCTGCTTAATGCCAATATCACAGCCTGCTAATGGCAGGCAGGGAGCAGAGAATGGGCAGCACAGGGAAGGGAGCCCACAAGGTCATTTTGTTGGCTTGTCTTTGCCTTACCAGCTCCCAAGCTCCACAGGAGACAGAACAGGAGCCCAGTAAGACATCAAGACACAGACACAGGCAGGAAAAGCTACTACAAATCTGAGAGAAATAAAAATGTGCACTTCCTAAGGGGGAGTTGAAGAATGAAAGCTGGGTGTCTGCTGGAGTGCACTTCAGACTGTCTGTAACCTGCTGTGCTGGCAGAATCAAAGCAGCCTGGACCAGACTGCCCCATTTCATCTCCTGCAGGTGTCTAGAGCAAGGAAATGAGGGACTGAAGAATCACTAAAAACAGACTGGGGAAAGACACCTTAGAAGGTGACACCATTCCTGTCCCTGTCAGCTTGGCATGAGAAAGTTGTGCAAGAGAGCAATGGCACTTGAAGGGAGCAGAAAAAGTAGAGCAGCTTTCCTACAGCCCAGTCTCTTGCCTACAAAATTCTAGGCTCCAGCACTGTGTGACCAACCTGGTATTTCAGTCATGCATCACCTTCTACACAAAACTGCAGTAAATTTGAAAAAGATTTTAAAATGATAACACAGGTGAAAAGTACATACAGCTTCATAACCACATTCCTCTGCTTCTGTTTCTAAACCTTCCCTCTTGCAATATCAGGAATGGCCAGGACATTGGAGACAAGGTGAAGTGGAGGGTGGAGAATGCTGGAAGGGACTCCATGAGACACAGATTAAATGTTTCAGACTCTAGACCTAGACACCTGTAAAACCTCCTGTGAGATCATCTCAGCAGGTCATTGTAGGCAGAGCAGCTGTACACAGAGGCTTAGTGAGATAAATAACCTTTGCAAGTTGTCTTGTTGACAAAAGTAGGTGGTGGAATGGATGCCTAAACCCTGTTAGAAAGCAGACATGATCTGTATTTTCATTATCAATTTACAATCACA
Source organism: Aegithalos caudatus (assembly GCA_013389925.1). Taxonomy (NCBI): domain Eukaryota; kingdom Metazoa; phylum Chordata; class Aves; order Passeriformes; family Aegithalidae; genus Aegithalos; species Aegithalos caudatus. The sequence continues at coordinate 1,437,141 of WEIU01015149.1, forward strand.
CATAAGCACTTGTCAGAGCACAATCACCACATTTTTTTGCCCAGCACCCTGGAGTCCTGCTGGAAGTTGAACTGGAAAACCAGTGCTTAGGGGAAGAGGAATGAGGTATAGTTTTATACCTTCTTTCTAATGCAACTAGCATAGCTCTTCCAAAGTTCTCTTTTCTCAACTACCATTTAAAATCTGTTTTTCAGATTAAGAAATACAAAGAGAAAAGACTGGTGGACACAAGCTCTGCAGGGCTCCTGCTTCCCAGAGTTTGCCTGCAGGAGTTAACTCTTCTCTAACTTCTTATTAGCACCACCTCTGGCTTTTAAAAATAGTATTTTCCTCTCAAGTCTATGATCTCATTTATCCTGAGACTGAAGTTCCAGCATGAAATTTATCACATCAGAAGCCTTACTACCCTGGCAACACCCTGACAGAGCTACAAATATGAAGCTAGAGACAATAAGTGATTACTGGAAAAGAGACCTGTATTTAGAGAGAAACATTGCCCTGCATGAAGATTCCCCATCTGAAACACAACTCTCACTCCAGCTCTAAAAACTCTTCTAAGAACCAAGTTTTGTTCCTGTTTTCTTCCCCTCTGCATAGTCTGTAGCAGATGCATTTCAGTTTGCAAACTGGCAGCCTGAAGTTATTTATTTGGGGAATCCACTGCCCAGTCCTTGAAGACAGTCCTTCAGCACAGCTTGGGGTGAGCTCCTGGCAGCAGCAGCTGAAGCATTGACCAGCAAATAAGTGGGATTGGTAAGGGGAACATCCCTCCCTCCTTCCTTTGCCTTCTCCCCTCCCCAGCCCCAACAATTAATGGATCTGGCCCAGATCCCAGGGGGGCTCTCCAGGACCTTGGGCACACAGGGAGGCAGCGTGGCTGCCTGGCATGACAACCATGCTGGGGCAGAGGCTGTTGGAGGTGCCCACCTGCTGGGAGCTGAAGCATTGCCCCCAGCTCTTCCCAGGCTCAGGGGCTCAGGAGAAGGACAAGTAGGGCTGGGAGGTGCTCAGGGCTCTCATGAGCAGTCAAAGCAAACAGATAAATACATGAGACCCAAGACTGCAGGATTTTCTTCTCTGGAGTTCTACAAAAATAATTCAGTTGTAATTGGAGAAGCTGGGATTTATGGAACATTTTCCTTTCCACCAGGCAGATGAATCTATGATTTGTATTCCCTGATTTTAAATGAGATTCTCACCCATCTTCAGTGGATTTGATTGATACAGCACATGAGGCCACTCAGTAAAATGATACAGTGTAGATCAAAGCATGAAAGATAATTTTCCCTGAAATGTATGTAGCTAGGGGTAAGTTATGGCTCTTTGTTTCACAGTTTATGGAACACAATTTCATTTAAAGCCTAAATCTGTCATTTCAGCATTGTTTATCAAAATGCATCCACTACCCTCTCCCCTAGAAGAATGGTGTCAAGTCAAAAGCAGAAAATCAAACCCATACAAAGACATTATTTCAAATATTTAACCATAAAATAAACCAGCTTGTGATTTGCATAAATATTATCCACATATGATGCATTTGATGCAAGCAAAAGTAATTCATCTGCAAGTTAAATATCCAGAGTGGCAAAAGATGCTGTAAAATTTATGACAGAAAGAGTGCCTGATGTATACCTAAAGATGCCATGATCTGCCTTCACCTGCTTGTATATCTATATTTCATCACTTTGGTTTTTGTCATGCAGGAGCTGAAGAATATTCCCAACAATGTTCATTTTTAATCTTCTTTCTTCATTACCTGCTTTTTTGGCTCACTGGCACTCTGGGAGTAGATTTTTCCTCAAAACTATTTCCCTGCCAAATTACTTTGTGCAACATAATTAAAGCCACTCCATTTTGCATTTTATTTTTGTTTGGTTGGGTTTTTTTTTCATTACAGAAACATGAAGCTGGTTGGTTCAAAAAAAACCTTGCAAACAACACTGGCACTTCCTCCCTGTAAATCTGCATCACTCCTTTGAGTAAATGTTTACAAACTTAATAGGTTAAAGTAAATTTGGGAGAAATTCCAGAAAGAAAAGAATAGTCATAAGAAAACACACAGAAAGAGGAAGAGAGATAACAAAGATAAAACAAAATTCAAACTACTCTATGCTCATATTTTAGCTTTTTTTCTCCATAAAATTTTCAGTGTAAATTTAATTAAGACACCTTTCTGGAGAGCAATAAGTTTATGTCAATCACTTCACCCCTGGCACCACTGAAAGGGAAATCACATGCCAAGTCTGTCTTCTGTTATCCCTGTGGATCCTTGGATCCTTCAGAATTACTTTTGTGTTCAGCCTGGAGCTGTTCCACTAAAACCTACCCAGGTCACAGATTAGGGATGATTGAAGTCACTCATGCTTTGATCCTTGCTAAAGAGCATCCCCAGGGGCTGCCTTGGCTGTGGTCAGGATGTTTCCATGGCTGCTGGATTTGTTGTGCCTGGCAGAATCATCCCTGCAGGGCTGTGAGGATATGATGTCATCACAGCTTACATACAACACAATGACAATGGATTGTCAAAGCTGTGGTGGGATCTGATCCTGTCCTGACAACCATTAAAACAAAAATCCTCTCACTGGATCAATCACCTCCAATGGATAACAGCTAAGGGAGTAGGAGCTTTTCCCTCCAAGGGAAAACCTGTGTTTTCACAATCCAGCTCCACTCACAAATGTAACATATCCAGTTCAAGCATATTCAAACATATTCATCTAAAATATATTCACTTAAAACACTCACTCATGTCTCCAAGCCTGAGAGACAGACATGGAAGATGGCATTAAGCAATTAGGTCATCATGGAGAAGCAGCATTCAGGATCTAATGGGACAGAGGACAGATGCTGTAAAAAATGCAAAGCACAGTTCAGTGCACTCATGTTGTTAAGGCTCACAGAAATACAAGGAGTGTACACTGCATTCTTGAAACACAGTGTTTAGCTGCCAGCCTTGGGGGAAATGGCAGGCAAAGCTCTCAGGGCTCTGAACTAGATCATTCCTTCTCCTCAAGCAGAGGCTGGAGAAGGAGAAAGCCAGGGACTGTCTAGGTGTGAGCCTCTCCCAGCCCATCACCTCCACCATGNCAGATCATTCCTTCTCCTCAAGCTGGAGAATGGAAGAGAATGGAGGCTGGAGAATGAGAAAGCCAGGGACTGTCCAGGTGTGAGCTTTTCCCAGCCCATCACCTCCACCATGGTCTCCATTGTCCCTAAAGGCTTTCAGGGAGGCTTCTATGGGGAGGGAGGCATTTCAGAAAGTTTGGGCTGAGGCCCCTGAGGAGATGGAATGCAGAAAGAAGCTCTTGGCACATGTTCTGGGAGAGCTGTGTGCAGCAAGGGATGCACTGAGGTTTTCTGTCCACCAGCTGCCAAGGAGCACTGACCCTTACAGTGAATTTCTGTGCATTTAACAGCAGTATCTGGACAGGAGCAGGGTGTGCTGGTCTCAGAAGGAAGTACAGACACACACACCAGTTTATGTGCCACTCAGACAGGTAACACTGCCTATAGCTGGCACACGTGATGTTCCATTTAATTAAGCTTCAGGAAGGGTAGAGATAGAGAAACTCAGTCACCAGCCTCTGTCACTTCCCTCTGCTTCAGCACTATGCCTCTTTCCCCTTTCTATAAAAAATTCCCTGGCTGAAGCATGAAAAGTCTGAACAAACCCCACATGGAGCCACAAGAAATGCACTGCCTCTGCAAGAAACTTTTGAGAGGGGAAAAAAAAGAGAGAAAATAAATCATTTTAGATGCACTAAAATACTGTGATTAGTCTATTTGCAGACTCTCTTGCCCTACAAGGCAGCCTGCAGGGCAGTCGGCCAGGCAAGGTATTTAGGCAAGATATACCAGAAAACAGGATTTCTCTTCTAACATAATTCATCAATGGAAACAAATTCATGTTATTACCAAGCATAAAGCCCTGCACGAAGCTATGAAAGCAGGGCTTTTGTTCTGCTGCACAGGAGGAGAATCAGGGTTGCTTATTTCCCTGTGAGAAATGCCTACAGGGATCCTGCAGGAGGTTTTGTTAACAATACAGCACTTTAGCTATCAGCAGAGGGGCTTCATTTTAAATTTCCACTTAATAGGTTTGTCAGATTTTATAATCAGCTTTTAAAAAAGTCATAAATGGCCATAGCTCATTCAGCTACTTAAACTAGAAAGAAAATTTCCCCTTGTCATAGTTCAATAGCAATGCACAAAAAATTAAATCTAAGTCAAACCAAAATTAAAGCAAGGTAAGAGATGTAGAGATTTTCACCATTCTGCCCAATGTCTAATGATGGAAATACCACAAGAGATTCCTTTCTGTGGACAGAAAAGGCAGCTATACTCCCAGGCATCACTTATTTTTGGTGTGGAGCCACATCAGTTTGGAGTCTCAGTGCTGGATGACATTTGACAGTCCCTCCCCATCATTTCAGCTGGATTTTAGTTGCTTGGTTATGTGCAACTTTTCACCTGCTGAACCCACACCAGCAGGCAGGAGTGGTGGGAGCACTGAGCTGCCCAGAAACACAAACATCTCTGCAAAGCCCTGGAGGAAATGCCTGGTGGGATGTGCTCCTCCAAGGCAACCCAGTCCTGCAATGGAACCCTCACAGCTTTAACACCATCAATCACCTCCTGCCCTCTACCTTGTCTGCAGTCTACTTGCTAATTTAATTTTTTATTTTAACTTCAGAACATTTCTCCTTCCTTCAAATATGTCAAAAAAAGGTGGAAGCTTTTTGGAGTCTACATAAAGACTTTGAGATAGTCCTTTTTTTATAGCTGGAAAAGTGTTATAAATGCTTTTGGTTCATGACCATTTCAAATATCAGATTAGTCTTACCAAATGATCTACTGAAATTATTATTACGGTGTTTAAAAAATTAGTTTTAAAAAAAACCCAACTGTGTTTATTCATCTTCAACACATGCCAGAGGTTCAGGCCCAAGCTACCTTGCACAAAGGTTAACACTGTTCAGCTGGAGATTCCACATATATTTGGTCCAAAATTCCTGCTCTATTTCACATACTATACCATCTAAATGTACTCCTGCATGGCAAGCATCAATCCATAAAATCTTTATCTGTCACACAGTATCCTTTGATGTTCAAGCACAGCCATTTACCTTTTCTTCTTACAACAGCAGGCTGTACTTGCCAGCATGAGCATCTACATCACACCTGACAATAAATGGGAGCCACTCCTGGGAAATCCAATGATCTAATTGAAACAAGCAGGCTGTCTTGAAAAGCATTTATTATTCATTGTGGCTCCATTAATAGTGTATGGCACAGAAGTGATCAGATTGAAAAGGTTACTGCCAGAGGAGTAAGGAATCTCTTTGTCAGTACAGGAAGGTCAACATCTAAGACTGGGACTGAGCAGACAGTCATTTATACACAGCATGGTGAAAAATGACAGAGCTGGAGACAGGCCCACCACTACAGCTCCACTTTGAATTATTCAGCAATCCTTTTCCTCTTCCCCATGGAACCTGACAATAGTTTGCATATTTTTAAATTGCCCTGATAAGGCCATGAGAAATGTTCTGCTGATAAAAGTGCAGAATACAAATTGGTGCTGGATTTACTTAACTTCCCACAATAGATCATCTTGGCATAGTTTTCCCCTTAAGCAACCACACGGAGGAAAAAAAGCAAGCAGTGGTTCACTTCCAAGTGTGTATCAGACAAATGTTTCTGTTTCAAGATAAAACATGAGACATAAGTGAGAAAAAGGTTTCCTTGCCCTAGCAGGAAACCTTTTTCATATGTGCAAATGCATGTTTTAAAAAAATTTAAATCAAAGTAATTTCATTTCTTACATGAATTTTTACAATAATTAAGAGATGACAACACACCCTAACAAACAGTGGATGAAAGTGTTTAAGATGGGGAGATAAGAACCAGGAAGGAGGGTAACTTTACCTTCCTTCCCCAAACTCCATCTGGGTCAGAATAAATTTTGAGGTCTCTGCACAAATGCTTCCTTCCAGACAGGGCATGATCCAGGATGTGAAGGATCATTCCTGGAAGCATCCCAGCTCCCACTCATTTCCAGTAGCCAGGATTACTGCAGGAGGAAGCCAACACAGCTTGAAGGGGTTGGATTTCAGCATGATGATGTTCCCTCTGTCTCTGGCCTCTCTCCCCCACGTTCCAGCTTCCCAAAGCTGTCCTCAGGTGAGCAGACAGCATCATGTGCATGAACTGATCAAGGCAGAGCCAAGCTGGGAATTCACTGTTTTCACCATTACCAGATTTGTAAAAATGCTGTCAGTGGTGCATTCACTTTAATTCCCAGGAAAGACCAATTTCCTGGCTTAACCTGTGAAAGCAGGGAGTGGAGGCAGGGGACACAACCTCTTTGAAAGTCATAACACTAATCGACTAACTTTCTGATAATTAATTAAAATGTTACCAGTTCTCTAATTGAAAAATGTTGAATGTATTCCCTAGAACCTTCCATTTTTTTTTTCCATTACATTAATCATTAAAGGATACCTGCCACACATTACCCCTTTCAAACACAATCTTCCTGATAAGGAAAGTCAGGAATGCTGGCAAGGTGAAATGCCCAGCTAAACCCCAATGAGAGCAGGCAACCAGTGATTGGAGTGCTTGGTAAGATTTAGAAAATGTCAAACTGATAAATGATGGCTTTCCAGATTTAAGGCAGAGCACATACAGTGTAGTACACAAGTCAATACCTGCCCATGAATAATGCATTTATTGTGAGGTGGTCCACATGCAGCCTGTTAGCTCTCTCCCACCCCACTGGAATTAACTTAAGCAAACAAGCTTTAGGTAGGATCTGTTTATATGAAATACAGAAGGAGAGGGGCTTATCTCTTTTTAGATGATAGATGTTCCATAACACCTCAATCTTCTCCCTTTTTTTGTGAGGTACAAAAAAAGACTTTACTGCTTGTTATTAATAGTGGCTTTAAATACACACTTAATATCAGTGTACCTCTTCTCAGATGCATAGAATCCATCCCAACATCATCATAATCACCAGAACAGTGAATAAATATTTTTTACAAGTTATTTCTGTATATGGTGCAGTACAGGAGTTGGCAGTGATTTGTCTCTTAATTGATACCTTTGGAGATCAGGGAGAGGGGAAGAGCTCTGAAGTGTGTTCCATCACACCCAGGAGACAGCTGGCATCATTGAGATCTCTTTCCTTTTTCTGCCTGGTTCATCATTTTGTCTAATCAATATGAATGGTCACACACTGGCAGCACTACAGGTACAAGGTATTTCACTCACCCTGGTACAGAGGAGTCATTGCACAGACAGAACAAGTCACAATTTGAGCATGCAGCACTTGGGAGGGGTGCTTATGATGGAGTATCCATGTGCAGGGATGTGGCCAGCATGGGATGGGGAAAAGGAGATCTAAGGGAGGAGTGCTGGGGGAATGGAGCCTGGAGGAGCCACAGATTGAGCTCACTCTTACCCCTTATAAAGAAAGTCAGGCAGACTGGCAGTGAATGTGCCTGCTGCAAAATAACATTCAACACTAATGTTTTCCCAAGGCAGAGCTTCGTGGGGAAAGCAATAATTAATATAATAATTAATACCCTATGCACAAAGCCAAATGAAGAGCACAGGGCTCTGATGGCAGAGAGGCTGTCCAGGGCAGAGCTGGGCTGGGAGTTCACCTGAGAGCTTTTGTGTGGCCAAGCTAATCAAGAACTTCAGCATCTTGTTACAGCAGAGCCTTATTATCCTTTATCTGGCATTCCCTGCTTGGATGAACATAACTAGGCTATATCTTCCAAGCAAATTTTTGCCTATCTTCGTTGTTTTAAAATAATCCTTACCCACAGAGAGATTATTTCCATGAGTCAGAAATGAATGAACAAAAGTGACAAGCCATGTTTGCTAATGGGACATCTCCAGTCACAGTAGGGATCCAACCCTTGCTGCCACCTTCAGCTGTTAAACCATCTCTGTTAAAGAAAAACACTGAAAACCAGGTAACCACTTGAAGATTCATATTGACTAAACAAGTTACATTACCTATAAATTTTCTCAAAAATGGGTAATACAACAAAACAGAATGTAGATTTCTTTATATATCTGTACATATCTGTATCCATCTTGGCATTACCAGGCTCACCCACTGACTGACTGCCTATCTGGATGTTGGGCATCTGCTTTGGTTTGGTAATTTGGCACCCTCTAATCCCAAGGAGAATGTGGAAGCAGCAGCTGATGGAGCCCAGCCTGTGTGGTGGTGAAGGAAGGATAAGCACCAGCAGCTTGCTTGCCAGGAGTATCTCCAAAAGAGTTCAGATCTTCAGTTCATTGGCATTCCAAAATACAACATCAAACTTGATATTTCAAGGAACTGTGGATACAACTTCATAGAACCAATATTAATTCAATTACTGAAAAAAAAAAAACCCAACCCACAGTTATTTGTTTCGTTTTCCAAATTTTAAGGAAATAGGTCTTCCAGCTGTGCTCTGTACTGAATATGCTTGTTCAGCAATGGTTTAATGGGGAAACCTGTACAAACTTTTGAACTGTGATTATGGTGGTACATTAAGGTTTTCAGTCACTGATGGAGTTTATGGTCCCTGCACATGTCACATAATATATGGCTTGTCTTACACACACAAAGCACACACCATAACTGCAAACACTTGCCCATGGGACAGACTGCTTTATGGCTTAATATGCTCATGGTTGTAATAAAATTTATTTTAGGAGAAAGCAGTAAAACAAAATTTAGAGAGTAGAATAATGGGATAATTATGCTCTAAAACCAAATGGGCTTTCTTTATGTCACCGTTTCATAAAGTCAAAACAATTTATTATAGCAGTACCTCAACAACCTCACTACCTATTGGTCAGTTGCCTCTTCCATTATAAATTCTGCTTCTCAAGATCTTCATAGAGTGCAGCAATTCCAGCTTGTATTAAACTAAAATTTGCCATATTGACAAGTTATCAGCACAAATGCAATTCTCCACACCTCAAATGACTAAAATCCATTTTTAGGATCAGGATATATTTGGGGAAAGGGAATCTGGGGCAGAAGGTTTGCTTCCAGAAGCACAAGTGGACAGTAAGATAATATTAGCTATAGAAATACCACAGCCTTTTTGAGGTTCTCAGTGTTTCTAGCATTGCAGGGATAAGGAATGGAGCAGATCCTTAGGCTGGTTAAAGTAAAGCCTATGGAGCCAAAAGTAGGGGCAATGAGGAAGAAAGAGGAAGCCCAGTTATTTATGTACCAGGAATAATACTGCACCATGTATTTTACAGCTTAGACAGGGAGGCCATGCCCTGAATTTCCCATACATGCAAAATTTTTATTCACTAGAAGTTGAGGAATCAAGAGCAGTTTCTTAAGCAAAAGAGGAGACAAATGAAGCAGAAAAAATATTTTAAAGCACCAATAGGCTCTCAGCTCTGTATCAGAATCCTCATATAAACAGTAATCTCATAAAAATTAATAACAGGCATTTTTTGAAGAGAAAGTTAGGAGCATTCTGTAACACTTAGCATGCAAATGAGACAGTAGTAACACTTGCATTCAGGCTGAACATTTGATAACTTCCAAGTTTTTGAAATGAGTCCTACAGAAACAGATACTGTCATTTCTCATTCCTCCAATTGTTCCTTGTTCCTGCCTCCTTCAGAAGCAGATGGAGGTTCAAAGTTAGTTCTGGGATGCCTCCCTCAGCACAACCTTTCCCTTTGCTCTTCTCCCTTGGGCAGAAGCAGCCCAGCCCCAGGCCAGCCACAGATCATCAGCCTTGGGATGGCAAATTCCAAACTGCCCCACATGCTGGGGAGCCCCAGGCTGGCCCTGCTGCAGGGGGAAGATGCTGCTGCTGAGTTCTGCAGTGCCAGGGTCCAGCCACCAACTGAGCTGCACATCTGAGAGCCAGAAGCAATCCTACAGTCAGGGATTCCAGCAGCAAAGCAAATCTTTCAGGCAAGAAGAGTCTCCATGATTCCATTTCAGCAAAACAGTTTGCAAGTCTATTCCACATATGATCTTTAACCATGTGCATGCTTCTTTTCTGTCTGGCTATTAAAATTGAGTTTGTACTCAACACCTCCAGTATTAATCAGAAATTAGCAGCACTGTCCTGCTGGAGACATTCTACAGTAAAGAATGTTACTGCAGTGTCATCTAGAAAATCCCTATTTCCTTCCCCATCCTGTGGCCACACTGCAGGAAAGTCCACACAGTCCAGACTTCCATATTAATTCTGAAGCTTTCCCATTTACCATCTTTTCACATCAAATATAGATTCATTTCTTTAATTGCCCTGTATAAATTCATAGCTGAAGTGTTTGACTTGCCCAGAACAAATTGTCTGTCAGGATGATGTTTTGCAGCCAAGCAGATAGCTTAATTGGATATTTAACTTAACTGCAGGCTTTGTTTCTTCATATTTCAAGTCTCATTCCTTAGTGTTTGCTGAATTATGCATTCTGAACACATCTCTAGATTGTCTGACTTTAAGTGAGTGTTCTGTTATTCTTTGAAAATAAACATGTTTCACTATTAGCTTCTAGCTCCCTGCCAGTCCTACATGATTTTTCCATATTCCAAAAAACCCATGACAGGCAGGCCCATTTCAGGACATGGAACACAAAGCAGCTCTGCTGTCCCCAGTTATTTGGATAATTGCCATCTATAAATATTTATTTGCAGATGAGAAAGATCCCTGGCAGTGAAGCAGGGCACATCTGGAGAGAGCACAGGTTTGCAGAGGTCTAGCAAGTGCAGGCTAACTCAGCTGACAGAGCAGGATACCACCCCAAACTCCTGCTATGATATCAGAATTCCCATGTCAAGAATGTTTATTTATGGCCCCAAACATCCTTTTAGAGCTCAGTGGGTGCATCAGCTCTGCCAGCTCCCCCACTAGAGCCAGACAGAGCCAGAACCACTGCTCACCCTCAGGTACAGGCAAGCCCAGGGAAAAACAGTGGAAGCCAATATTTCACCCTATTTTCTGACTTCCCCATAGAGCCTTCACCAGGAAAAGCAAGTTGTCACTTCAGATCCCAGCCTCCTTTTGCCTTGGCTGCTCTCAGGGTTGAGAGAGTGCAGTTTGCTGGCAATTATGAACAGCCCATACAGCACAAGTCCACAGTCCATACAACACACCACCAACCCAAGCTGCCAAACCCACACTCAGTGGCCCATGTTATAATCAAAGGAGGAACCTCTGGAATGCCCTTGCTCTCACCAGATCCTTAAAATTCTCCTGGTGAGGTTTTTCATATTTTCATGTAATGATAAGCACATAAGAGAAAACAGAACATACACTCAAAATTTATATCCCATAGCATATGGCAAATTGGATCAAGAGCTTAGTAAAGTGAATAAATTACATAGATTGGGATGCTTCTGATTTTATTATCAACTTTGTCTTTGGGCATCTGTTCTCTTTGAAAGCTGCACAACTTCTGCTGACAATGGCCTCCCCTCCTCCTGCTTAGCAGTGTATGATTCCATTGCCTGATTGGACATTTGATAACAATTTTTCAACATCACTTATTCAGACATTATTGATTTTCAATTCCATCTAATTGCATGAGACTCAGAACCTGCCAGTAAGAAGCTTTATATTCTGTGAGATGAGGTCAAAATAATGAAGTTGGAAGTCCAGCAAGAGTCAGAAAACCAACTTCCATAAGTCTTTTATGCACTTGTAAATGCATAATACTTTTAGTGCCCCAAGTAAAGCCAACCAGCTCTCAAAGGTTCTCAGAATGGCATCCTAGCATTAGATCTCACACCTGGATTTCCAGTCAAAGCAGCACTGGTTCTGCCTAGGACAACCTACTGAAATCCATCCAGGAGTTGAAAGCCATTTGCTGTGCTGATTTTTTCATTTTTATACCTTGTTATTAGTAATAACAGGATAACCTTCATGACTATTTCATAATTTGTTTTTAAACAAATTCTACTTCATATTCTTCTTTTACTTCATTACATGACAGAACTTGGCCTTTTTGAAGAAGTTCATTGCAATGCAATTTCTAATCTCTTCTTCAGGGTTGGAATACAGATTTTTGATAATACAAATCAATGTGGAATGAAACAAATCTGCTCTACAGAACAGGGTGCACAAGATGAACTGAATGTTCATTTTTAGTATGAAGGCAACCTTAATTTAGCTGTAAAGATATGTTGTATCCTGCTTTGATAAAAGGCTTGCATTGCACACAATAGATCACTCAAAATGCCCATGTAGTTAGAGCAGGAGCAGCAATGGTCTTATCAGTTCAAAAGCATCTAATGAAGGGAACCACAGTCTTTTGACCAAGTTATGATAAAAATTAATAATGAACACCTACTGAAACCAAGACAGAGAACATTATATAGAGTAGATGGTGAATGACACTATATACACACACAGAGCTGAGATGTTGCTTTTCAAACAGTTAATGAATAATTAATGGTGCACTTGATGAAATGAATTTGCTTATTTTCATAATTTCCATACTGTCAAACCCTTTGCACCTACATAAAAAAGGGACAGGAGAAGGAAAAGAAAATGGCAATTTGTTTGAAAGCCTGCTTCATTAATATTCAAGATCATCCATTTTAAAGCAACCATTTACAAATCAAACAGTCAGTGTGTGCCATTTTGCATACCAATGATATTGTAATATGAACAACATCAAATTTCAATTACAAGCACATGAAGCCAATATCAGCTCTCAAGCAGAAGTAGGATAGATGAACAAGCATGCTCTAAGTTGTTAGTGTTGGACTCTACAGAACTTTTGAATTCTCTCTGCTCAAAGAAAATTATTGCCTTGTCCCACAGGCCAACATGAAGAATATATTTGGTTTCCCTAAATGGACCTGATTCTTTTCCACTTTACACCACTTCCATATCAAATGAAAGGAAGCAAACTAACAGAAAATGAGTTCAGCAGCCTGGCAAATGCTTTTGCTCATGTTCTCCCACATACCCTTCACAGATTTTACCCTACCTACTTTAGCAATGAGATTACTTAAAAATATTTATAACACCTATTTCTATAAAATCCTAACATTAACTATTGGACACAAATGCACACATAAAATGTTCTTGTAGGTAGACATTAAGGAATACATGTCCTCAGAGTGAAAATTCTGCATTTCTTTTAGTGTACAGACTTTAAACTGTAGGAAGAAGAAGAACCTGACTCTTACTCTTGGGGGCTATTTATTATGCAGAGACTTTAGTGGTGATGTTCCTTATGACAATAAACCCAGCTTGGTTTACATCCAGCTCTGCACAGAACCAGGAAGAAGCTGTGCCCTCAGCTGCTCTTTATCTGCTGTGTGAGAGGTGCAAGGCAGTAGCTGTAAGAAAGGAAACTGCAGTGGCAGCCTCACATCTTACTCCTCCAAATATCTCCCAGTACATGTTATGGCTTGGTGCTCAGGCTGTTCTCCCATCCATCCTCTCCTTCTGCCAGTCTCCACTCTTGTCCTTTAGGAACCCCTAAGGAAAAGGCTACAGGGAAAGCCACTCTAAAATGGTCATTTCAGCATCTCTGCAGGGCACCTTAACTTGGTGTCACTGCAGCAGCTGTGTTCTGGTTGCTTTGCCAACCTGTAGAAAAGCTGATAAATGCTATTATTACATAATTCCAGCAGATAGGCTCCTGAGCATATCCTGTCTCTCAATCTGGCCACAGAAATACCCATCACAAGTGTTTTGTTGAAATATTGGCCTTTAGTAAACAAAGAATCACCATAATAAGCTAAGCCTAGGTACTAGTAGCTCTTCATTTAGTTTGATCTGTTTTCCAGCATTGACAAGTTTGTATTTGTTAGTGAAGCAGTAAAGACAGAGAAGCATTCTTAGGCAGAGGAGTAAGACCAAAGATCTTTTTAAATTCAGGTAAGAAAACACAGAAGTTTGCACACTGTAAATAGAAGTGAGCTTTCCTTCCCAGCAAGGTTCTGCCAGAGTTTGGTAGGAGTTCCAAGTCAGTTATAGTCCTCTCTGAAACCAGAAGAATTTACTTGAAAAAAATTGCAAGCTATCAGAAAGTCATCTAGATTTCAGCTGCATAACAAAAAAAAAAAANAAAAAAAAAAAAAAAAAAAAAAAAAAAAAAAAAAAAAAAAAAAAAAAAACCAAAAAAAAAAACCCACACACCACCCTAAGGCTCAAGCATGTTTACTGAAGATATTAAGCCAAAGTTTTTTCATTCAGAACTCCTGGATTCAGCCTGACTGCCAGTGTTGAGAGTGCTGCTAGAGCACCACAGACAGGATTAACAAACAAACAATCAACTACACCAAAGAAACAAAGTCATCCAATCTACCTGGTTACATAGGGAACCTTTTTTCCATGTGGGTTTTGTCCAAAATACACGTGGCAGCAGCAGTATTACAACTAGAAACAATTAATGTGCTGCAGTGATCAATAAACTTGTTAATTATCAGTTAACTTTCCATCCAATCTATGCCAGTACTGGAATAAATTGAAAGCAGAACGAGCAAAGGAATTTATTAATTCTAGTAGCAAACCAGTGACAGTTGGGATGAAGCTTGGTGCTTCAGTTCCCAGCTTTTCCCACTTTTCCCTGCTCAGGACTGCTTTAATACATGCACACAAGGGAACTAAAGCAATCCATTATTCCAGTGTAAAACACAGCAGTTTCTGAAGTGAGGCTTCAGGAGACAGACTCAGTTCATGCACCTGAGGATCCACACACTCAAACCCACAGCCAGGTAGGACAAGGCTGCAGCAAGTCAATCTGAAGAATCAGGAGTTCTGCATACAGCAGAAAGTTTAGTGCCTAAAACGTTTACAGGAGAGGATGGATTGAGACGTGCACGCTGTTAGTAAAGGGCAAAAGGAATCTCAGTGGCCTTTGTGGCACAGAGGTGTAGTTGGGATTTGTGTCTATGTAGGTGCCAGCAGCTCCTGAAAGGTTTGGTGTGGACAAGAGGCTTTGTAATTCTGATGATGCACAGAAGAATTGACTCACACAGCATTTACAGACCAGGAGCAGCAGGACAGAAATGCTAGCAGTAGATCAGAGGGCTGTTAGGAGAAAAAGAAAACCCAAAGCATTATTATAAAATACCTTCTAACCCAAACACTTCACTGCTGGCAGGAGGAAAAGGCCTGGCTATCACAACCAAGGACTGCTGTAGATGCTAAGCAAAGCCACCCACAGAGGCCACTGAACTGGAGCAAATTAGAATCTGCAAGAGCAAAAGGGCAGAACAGTGCAGATCTGAGCCACAGAGACCAGGCACCCAGCTGGGGAGGCTGAGGGATCAAAGGTGCAATTAAAAGCCTGCAGACAGGAATAGAAATATTGACCAGCAAAGTTACACAGCTTCAAATGTAGAAACAGCAGGTAACTCCACAGAGGGTGGGAGATGCACTAAGGTCAACCCAGGCAGGATTTCAATCAAGAGGAGCAAGGCAACACCTGGTCAGAGGCAGAGAGGGCATGAAAATAATCTCTGAAGGCTGCAGAGGATCTAAGCTGCTGAAAAAGGAAAATTCTGGTCCAAACTGGATAAAGAGAGCAGACTAGCAGGTACTGTGGACATTCTGCATCAATAGACTTGGCTAACCCTGGGTAAATATTTCTATTAGATCAACACCTGATTGCTATTTACTGCTTCAGGGGAAGACCAGAACATTATGAGAGTGTTCAGTACAGTTTTCTTCACTCAATAAGCACTGCTGACCTGGAGAGAACGTGGCCATCACTTCATACCTGAATCTGGTGTGGGTCAGCTCCCATTGCATTAAAAAAAAAAGAGCTGCCAACTGAATTTTGTTACCATTAGAAGAACTCGTGTTTTATTAAAATCTCTCCCAGAAAGATTACTTAGTCCTTTTTTAGCAATACAAGGGAAAAAAATATAGTAGTGCCCTGGTTTTCATCCCCATGCATGCCTCTTAATCAAGCAACTTTTCCATCTTCTTTTTATACATTAAGTGGATTGAATTCATGTTTTTCACTTGAAGACAGATTCTGAAACCTCTGAAGCATTTTATGATTTCTTTTCCCAAACCCTAGAATTTTGCAACTTCCATTTTAAAAGTCTCTAGGACTGTCTGCAACAGATCTTTGCCTCTTGTTCCCCAAATTTCTTCTCATTATTGCTCAGAGTGCCACATGCTCCTGTTGCTCTGGGGTACCACACTTCTCCTGATTGTCCAGGATATTCCAAGAGTCCCTACCGGATTTTTTTCCCCTCAGGATATACATTTCATTCAACATCTCTCACAGCCCATGTCAGGCTGCATGTGACAAAAATCAGGCGTTATTTAGCACAACTCACCTGTCACTCCCAAACAATATTAAGCTTTTAAGTTACTTTGTGATGACTGAATAAACATCAATCATCAGGTCCTGGAACACATCCCACAGAACTCTGGACAAGCAAATGATGCCCTAATTAGCATCTGCCTTTGAGATTTCTCTGTTTGCCCATTCTTATCCATGAGCTTCAGAATCAAAACACTGGATTTCTAAATCAAGTATCTTTAAAGAGTTTAGGGAAGTTAAATTAATGCAATTATATCCAAACTTATAATCTCAGGAGAAAGCTCTAGGCTTGCCTAAGGTTTTTTTCCTAACAAAACCATGTAAATGGACTTTAATTAAATCCTTCTACTTATGGAATTTATGGTTCTCAAGAGTTTTTAGTTTTATGCATCCATATTAGAAGTTACACACACTTTAAAAATTCTGCTTACAACTGTTCCTTTCCTAGAAACAGAAACTGTTGCTTGTACCACCCACCACACAAGGACTCTTCCCTTTTGCTTCTATCTCCCCTTCCACATCCTCCCTTAAAATTTTAAGGGTTTTTTAACCTGTAATTTACATTTTCCAGCTTAAATCTAGCTGCTGTACATTCAGATTTATCTGTATCTGAATGTCTACAAAATCTACAAAAGCAGGTTTTTCTGGAAGAACAGAAATTTCCTTTATCAGCAAAGTTCACTACAACAGTTTGTTCTTTGGTCATGCAAGCCCATTCTAGGGTATCCTTCTCCACAGGCTGAAACATGAGGAGCTTTTCTTGCTGCATGAGTCACTTCCCTACACCAGCATAAAAACCTCTGATATTCCTCAGGATGTTCCTTATAAATATCTGGAGATGCAGATCTGCATGAATAATGTATATATTGGGTTGGTAACAGAACCAAAATATGTATTAGAAGTTCATCTGACTCATGCAAAAAGTAGAAGGTTAAGTTTTTTTTTAAAAGAATACAAATGTGAATTCCCTTTTCAGATCATCCTCTGAAGGATTTTTGAGGACCAGAAGTTTGAGAACAGCCTAACTGCAAATACCCATTTCAGAGGTTTAACAACCAACATTCCTGAAAAGTTTCCTGCCACTTATGGAATACTGGATTATGTCTGGAAAAGATGCAACCCAAGTTTAAGAAATCTGCCCCCTCAAAAAGATGCAGCAAATTTCTTCTCCAGAAAAAAAAACAAGCACAGTCCTAATTGCACATAGATCTGGTTGAGTCCCAGCTTTTCAGTGCCAGAGCAGGGTCCAAAGGGGCAGCAGCAGAGTGGGCTCCCAGGCTCTGACCTTGGGCACGGGTCCTGCTGGGGACACAGGGGAAGAAATGATCCAACCCTTCCCCAGCAGCAGCCTGGAAAAACCCTGCAGCCATGCAACAAGCCTGAAAGCTCTCAGCCTTCATGTACATTCATAAAATAAGAAAGCTGAATCAATGCCAGCTCAGACTGTTTACACAGGGCATTAAAAACCATCTCCCGTCATACAGGGACACTCAATAAAGCTGTGCCTGTGCAGCCACGTTGCAAAGCTCCTCACTATTGCACAGCTTCATCTAATCCCACACAAATCTGGTTATCAGCAGAGCCCTCCCTGGTACCCTGTCTCAGTCCATGCAGTTTTGGATATTTGGATTTTCCAAAGGTATCTGTGAAGAAAAGTGCTTAAGACAGCAATTAGCTTTCAAAGCATATTTAACCAGACAGGACAGCTGCATTTGCATCCTGTCCACATTCTGTAGAGAATTAAGTACCCAGTGGTAAGAGGACAGTTCAAACACCATGAACAGAGAAATGCATTTCTTACAATGGGAAGGAGCTATGAAAAAGCATTACTTTAGATCACCAGCTGTACTTCAGGGATGAGACCTGAAACTTTGTCTCCTTCTGCATTTCAGAATTAATGCACCAAAACTGCCAATGAAATGGCCTTGATACTCTCTTTAGATCCTAAGTGTACTTTTATTTATAAATAAAATAAATTATAACACATAAAATTTAAGAGATGTGGTTCATTACACAGGAGTATAGTTAAATCTGACTGGGCTCCCATGAGCTTCATAGAAGCCACAATAAAATCTTCTCAGAATAAAAATAAATAATATAAAATAAATGGCTGAGCAAATTAGATTTCCTGGTGTTTTAGTTAATTAATCCACTCTACTCAAATTTGTTAGCCTTTTAATTACCAGTTAATCTCACCCATACAATTAGGGGCTTTTCTGCTCATACCTTTTCTTTAAAGTTTACCATGGTTTCAGTGGGGTCCTTGGGTGTGGGGTGTTATGGGGTTATTGTTTGGCTTCTTTTTACAAATGGGTCTAAGCTGGTTTACCTCCATGGGCATAATACTGGAAACAATAACAAAATACCCTCCCTGCTTAAGGGTATTTCTGTCTAAGAACAGATAGGTCAGAGCACATTTCTAATGCTTTGTCCCTGGTGTTTAAAAAAAAAAAGGCAGTATAGAAATATTCCAGGTTAGCTACTGAGCAAGTTTGCTGTAATGCAGAGGATTCTTAATAAAACTTACATTGGGATGAATTACAGAACATCATTTTTGGATATTATTTAATGAGTTTTAAAAGCAAACACAACACTTTGCTCTTACTTCCCATATTTAAGCCAGAGATTTAAAACTGTATGTTTAAAGTGACCAAATTTAAATCTTAAAAAGAAAAAAAAAGCCACAAAGATGTTTGAATATCATCTATGCCATCTACCTCTAAACACTCAGATTCCAAAATGCTGGTCTGCTGAATTGATGTCTTGTCAATATAAATCACAATAGTATTTTTGGTTATTTATGAACAAAGGTGGACTGCAAAGCTGGTACTATTAGCAGCCTTCATTCATTTTTAAGCATCTCAGTCTTGCAAGGAAATTGCATTTTGCCACCAGAAACATAATTCACAATGTTGTCCTCCAAATCAACTCCCACCTTGTTTGGTTTACAGTCCTTCAACCAAAAGCTAAAAAAATATATCTTCAAAATTGGAATTTAAATAGTACAGGGAGTTTTTTTGGTCATCCAAGAATGTTTCCCTACATGAGTTCCCCAGTATTTACACATCCATTTTTCCTGCAAGTACAGTTTATACCCCCCTTCCAGCCATATCTATCAAAGTCAGTCAAACACTGAATCATACTTCTTGAGCTTTCCTAACAACACAATCATAAATCACAAGTTCTGGAGACAAATTAAATTTATTAAACAGTTTATGCTGCTCTCAAGGAGCTTCCTGTACAACCACCTCTGTCCTACTTGGCTGCAGGTAGAGAAGCAAAGCCTATTAACTGCTGTGGGTAGAGTACATTTATTGGGTAACCCAAACACCACACAGATCTCATGTGCTTTCATTTAGAGAAAAGAGTATTGAACTGGTTTTCCACAAAAAAGATAAAATGATAAATGGAGAAACAAGGTAATTGCTTGATGCATTAAAGTGCCATTGAATTATGTCATTTGATGGCTGAATTCCTCCTGAGGTGACATTGCACAGCCAGCACAGCTGTCCCCTGGCCACACTGCACATCCTGCTCCCCTAAGTCAGCTGCAAGGTGCCACAGGAAACCTGAGCCTCTGACCTTTCCTGGCTGCCTGTCTCAATCCAGGCTGCATCCAGAGCCAGGCTGGGATTTCACACCCAGGGAGGGGCAGCAGGGGTGGGGCAAGGGGAGTGTTCAGATTTCAAGTTCTTTAATCTCCATCCAGGACAGACATGAGGCTTACCACAGGGCTAAGCATTATTTATTCTAAACATCTCCTGGCAAGAGACACTCCAAGCCTTTGAAGTGTTATTAAAAAAAAAAAGGGCACAATTTAATATAACCTCAAGATTTATCCTAGCATCAAAAATTCAGAAGGAGGCATCATTTATCACAGTCTGGAGGCTGGAAAACTTCACTGCAGGTGCATTTATCCTGGCAGTATCTCTGATATCTTACAATCCACTTCTTGAAGGGCTAGAGTTATTCCATACACATAAGCGCTTGCCAGTAAGATCTGACATCAAAATTAAAATGCAGTTGTGTAAGTGTAAACAACATCTTGGAGTCAAAAAACAGATGGGGTAGATGTTAGCTCAAGAGCTACACAAAAAGGCAAGGATAGCTTAAATAGGGAGAGACTGACATCAAAAAAATCACTTTAACTACATTCCTGCTTTACCTTAGGAGGCATTTGACAGGATTATGTAAAATAATCAAGTTTTCCTGGGAAACCATCCCAGCAGATTACAGCAATATGCTCCATCTGATCTCACCATCTTTTCTGGGCACTTCTGTCAATCTCCAGGGCCATGAGGTGGCAGCAAGATAGATGCAGACACTTCATATATTTTCATAAATTTATTGTAGGCAAAGATTAATCCAATCATGTACAGTCACCAAAGTTTGGCACTTTGAGAGAGTCTGTCTGCATCAGGGGCTGCAATTGAGATGCACAGCATTTCCATTTAAGTAAAACCTTCACAAAACCTTAGGTGTCCCAGGACAGGGCTTTGGCACAAGATGTTCTCTGAGCATCACCCTCCAATCCAGATCTTTCTGGAATTCTTCAGCTGCCTGACATTTCAAGCCAAATCATTCAGACAGGTCTTACATATTTCCTCCCAATTCTCTTCCTCCCACTCAAACCTCTGAGCCTCTGACATCTGCCAGGTCCCTGGAGTCACTGCCAGACCCAGGGAGGCTGAAATGCAGGAGGTGAGAGAGGCTGAGCTCCTTGAAGAGGAAAGGCAAGGAGGACAGCCAGGTTCTGCTGGATTGCATTTCCCCACCAAGTTACAGCCAGGCAGGTTCAGTTGCTGACACAGCAACACCAATAACTTCAATCAGACCTCTTTTCCCCAGGGACTGCACAAAACAGGCATGGTGTGAGGGACAAAAGCCCAAAGAGAATGGTGTGTGCATAGTGTGCATCATGTAAAGGTTATAAAACCTGATCCTCTCAGATAACAACACCTATGATAACCTGTTCCCAGAAGGGCTTCATGAAATTATGCAGGGCAGAGCTCTTGATCAACATTAAGGACACAAATGCCACAAAACTG
Source organism: Aegithalos caudatus (assembly GCA_013389925.1). Taxonomy (NCBI): domain Eukaryota; kingdom Metazoa; phylum Chordata; class Aves; order Passeriformes; family Aegithalidae; genus Aegithalos; species Aegithalos caudatus. Next base: position 1,458,482 of record WEIU01015149.1, read on the forward strand.
ATGCTTGAATTACACACACTGCAATCACTGAGTGTCACCTGTGCCTCAGTCACAGAAGTCCCAGAAAAGGAGATGAATTATTTGGTGTGCATTCATTGTGATTCACCTGGGCTTACATTGCTCAAACAGAAATATCTTCACTCTGAAATTCTCATATATGAGATTTACCATCAGGCCTCCCCACACTGAAAAGACTCCACCAGTCCCTTTGCAGTTGTCTCCCTAGAATTATACAGAATTCTGTAATATCTCTGCTGAAGAGGAATAATATTTGTGTTCATACTCTGAAATATTTCATTTGTCATAAAAATCAATAGAAACTTCCAGAAAGGGCATTTTGTGCTCTGAATGTGCTAATATGACATTCACCAGGCCAAATTAATTCTCAAAACAACAACATTTTTCCTGGCTTCCTGGAGTTCTGATTCAAAACAAGAGCCCAGCCTGTTTCTCTCCTCCCTCACCATCTGCAACAAGGGAGATTCCACCCTTGGTGATGTGCAGGAGACAGCAAAGAAGTTTTGACAGCCCCATTTCAAATTTGTCATCTCTGTCTCAGTCAGGCCCTGAGTAAGAGACACAAAGTTTGTCTCCTGTGATTCACGCCCCACCACCCTCTCCTTGCACTGCATCTCCCAGCTCCCAGTGGCAGTTTCACACACTTGGGCTACAATCCCATTCAATTCATGCTGAAAACTCCATCCTGGACAAAACCTCAGCCACAAAACCCTGAGGGGTTTCCAGGAGTCACATCCATTGGTGGGATCTAAGAGCAGAAAAAGAACCTTTGGTTTGGTGAATGCAAACAATTATCACAAACCAAATGGCCTCAGACCTTCAGGAGAAACATAATGGCTCCAGAGCCCTGGCCTGCTGCCAGTGGGCTTTGGCAAGTGAAAAACCTTAGCTCAGAAGATCTGTAGGTTTCCAAGAGGAACAGCAACCACACTATGTCAGATCCAAAACCAATTATCTTTCAAATGGCTCAATGGATGCAGTGACAAGTTAATGATCATTTGCAGGGCTCTGCTAAGGATTTTTCAATAAAAACACAAAAAACACAGGTGACCCCTGAACCAACACCCACAAAAGCCTCTCAGATCTCCTTTCCAAACCATTCTGCCCCTCTCACAGGGCCAGTCCTGTCCCTGTGTCTCACCCCCCAGAGGGTGCCCAGAGGTCTCTGCTGGTGCCCAGGCTGAGCCCAGGCCAGCTGGCAGCTCCTGCCTGCCCAGGACACTTCAGCAGCTGGGTTTTCTCAGGTCCAAAAGCACAGGGGGAGCAGGCAGCTCTCCCACAGCCAGCCCTGGATGTTGTCTGCAGCCACCATCAGGTTCAGAGCCAGGAGCTGGCAGGGACCCCATCAATCCCTTTCACCTCTAGTGCCCTAGGGAACAGCTCATGAGAAAATAAACCCACAAAAGCAGCAAACAGCCCCTATCAGCAGTGTTTGCTGCAAGTCATCCCTGCCGTACTTCCCATTTCCAAAGGGACCTGGCCTTCCCTTGGCATCCTCCTTCCTACACAGCAAAGCCCATGAGCCCTGCCTTGGAGGATAAATCACCTGAGGTAGACAGACTTGAGGGTCAGAGAGCACCCTCTGCCAGGGGACAGGGCAAAAGCCTTGTCTAGAGCAGCTCCTTGTGTGGCCAGAGAGAGCAGCCTCCTCCTGCAGCCTGTGCCCAGCCAGGCAGAGGGAACAGCCCTCAAACCAGAGCTCAAGAACTGCTTGTTCCATCCCTCCAAAAGGCACAAACCTCCTGTGACACTGTCCTGGTGCCTGCCTGTTGGCCATGGGTTACTGAAAAGGATTCTGATCTCATGCTACATCATCATCAGAAAAAAATGAAGGGCTTTGGTTTAGTTTTGAAAAGCTTTTAGAGACTAAATATAAAATTCATCTAAAAAGTATCTGCTCCATCAGCCACAGCTCTGGACAGGTTAATGCCAGCCTGTCACACTTCTCAATGAGCAGCATCCTTATCTTGCCTATATAATTCAACTATTGTTCATAAAAAGCAGTGAGGAAAACCCTGGAAAATGGAAGAATGTTAAAATAAAAGATAATTAAAATACATTCCAGTCAAGAATACAAGTGCTCAAAAAATGGCACACTACTCCACAGCAAAGATGTACAAGTCAATTGATTATTTTGGTTCACTAACAGAACAAAAAAATCCTAGCTTTTACTAACAGCAGAGGGGTATTTTACTCTTCTTAAAATAAAGACCCCACTGCACATTCACAGGTGCCTGTTGCTCTGTCACACAGCTGCAAGACAATCATCTCACATACAATTTACTGCATCTGGGCATACATATTGAGGAAAAAAATATATCCATAATTTCAGAGGTCCTGAAGAGATCTAAGGCTTAGAAATACATTTTTCTTAAAAATGTCTTTATTTCATTTAAATAAAATTCTATTGTGAGATGGAGGGAAGCAAATTTAATAAAAAGGTTCAGATGTCAAAGCTAATCTGTTATTCTAAATTTTACATGTGACATTTTGGAAATTACTGACATCAAACAGATAGTATTTAATTTCAACATCAGTTCAGAGGTTTTCTCTTCCATAATAGCAGAACAGCTATTTCACAGAGAACCCACCCTGCAGCCTCCTTAGGACACTATAAATAAAACACTAAAAAAAAAAAAATCTCTACTCCAGTGATTCTCTCTTCTATCACAATTTGCCTGCAGTGTTATTAAAAAGAATATCTGTCACACAACAAAACCTTAGTGGAGCTCATGTGTTTAATCAGCACTCCCACCTCACAGGAACAAATTCTATTTTCAATAACATTAATTACTTTTCTTAACAGTCCTCCTCTTCTGCATTCACAGCTCCCACTTTAAGCCATTGTATAAACTTCTGCCAGGGCAACCCCTGTTTGAGACCGATTAACACAATAAAAGTATTTTAAATTGATTGGTTTATGATTTATAAAGGATCAGAGCATTGCTGGCAGTCAATAAGTGCCTGCTATTTAGGAAGAAATCTAATTCTTTGGTCTGTTTCCAGTTAAATCTGTGAATAGTCCCTGCTCATACAGTGCTTTGGGACTCTTCTTCCTCAGTAAAATGCTGATTTTTTTGGTGGGGGTGTTTTTGCCTTGGATCCGATCTCCTGCCTCATGCAGCAGCAACACATCCCACCCTGGCACCAGTGACTGGCACTGGGAGAACACCTGACCCCACTTGTGCTGAAAGCATTGCTGCTGATTCCAAAGCAGCCTGGGGCTTGTGTGTCCTCTGTTATTAGGGGAAACTTGCATTTGACTTCTAGAATTCAGCTGTTTCCAGAGCTCCAGCCCTGCTCTCCAGCACACAGGCTAAATATTGAATCTCCTGCTGTGACAGGAACCCAGGATGTGGGGGAGCAGCCAGGTTTCAGCTCAGGTCTGTCCCTGGCTGCCACACTGCTCTGTGCTGCCAAACAAAGGAAAAACTAAATGGGTAGACAAAAAAAATTTAAAAATTAAAATATATATATATATATATGCCATTATCTAAGAGTCTTATATACTTTTCCCACTGAAATATCCATACTGTTCTTTCCTTCACTCCAATTTCACACAAATCCAAGGCAACCAGGAATTTCAGGACACAGAACAACTAAATCTTCCCCCCACAATGGTGACTGGGGGGCCAGAACAGGGCAAGATCAACCCTGCCCACACTGTCCAGTAAACACCATGTGCCTTTTGAGGAGTCAGGAGGGGTTTTTATTCTGAACTCTACCAATGAGTACCCTAAAAAGAAATCATGCCCCCTTTTTATATGATAATCCCATGTGTTGAGACTGACACTAATTGATCACACAATGATCAACTAATTAGGAAGATGTTATCTCTCCCTGGCTTTACACACTGAATAGTTGCTAATGACTTCTTTCAATTCTCATAAGAGATTTAACTGGGAACAGTGAATAGTTAATCCATACCTTTTAAAGTCCCCCATAAAAACTACAATGCAATCCATAGGGACTATTTAAATGCTAAGAGTTTGACATCTAAATGCACTAAAGATGAGAAAAGAAGATATTAATGCTTATTTTACACACATCAAGCTATTTTCTGGCTTTTAGAAGAAAGAAAAAATTGCTAAATCTGAAGACTGAGCCAACCTGTCCTATTTATTTAACAGGAAGATTATCCTCTCTGTATCAGACTTGTGCACAGAAACAACTTTGTCATCACCACATACCAACAGGTTTTTTATTTTGCAAAATTAGCCTACTAGCTCCAGAAAACCACCCAGGTGAAACATCCTCCCTATCATGGCAAGCAACTAAAAGGGTAACTAAACAGAATTACAGGCCATCAGCAAAGCTTTCTTTTCACATAAGCCCATGTCCAGAGACACTGAACAGATTTTGTTTAGTTTCCCTTTACACCATCCCACAGGCAGCAGCAGGCAATGGATTTCTGGTTGCACAGTAAGGAAAGGCTGTGTTCCACCCCACATCATTATATCTCATTATATCACATCTCTTCCTTTTATTGACAGACTTGGGTGCCTTACTCCATTTTGTGGTCAATATAATTTCCAGCTGAAGACAGCAAAAGGCTGCAGTTTTTAATAAAAACAAGCAGATATTAGGCACTGGTGTACACTCCTAACTCTGTCCTTTAACAGATTATCAAGGGTGTTATTCTCATTTCCACATGCATTCCAAGTACAGTTATACAAACTGCTTAATACTTCTTAATTCAGTAAAATGATCCTCTTGTGGCTAGAGATGTTTGTTCTTCTAAGTATTTTAGTCTAATTTAATTTAGATTACTATCCACTGCTTCTTCATTGATAAGCCAACACTTTGTGTATCAGCCAAGAAGTTCCTTCAGTGTTTTGCCAGGAGCCCCCTGCACTACAGAAAACAACTCTCCTTTAACTCTTACTGCATGCTCTACAGTATTTGTGGTAATAAACATTTGTCACTAAAAAGGTGACTGGGGAAATCACACCTTATTAGCAAAGCAAGCTTGCTGCTCTGCACTCAAAAAAGCATCATGCCTAATTATGAATTTTACAGGAACTGTGTGATACAGTAATTGGGATAAATTAGAAGTGCCTTCAGCAAGCTCCATTTAAAGAAAATTAAGACAGTCAAAAGTAATATTCATTATATTTAGCCATTAGTAAATATTTTCAACTAATATAGTAATGGGAAAAAAAAAAAAAAACCAATTCCTAGAAGAAACCTTTCTGTGTTTCCTGTAATTATTGAAAATCAAAATATAGTTGGTAGAAAGCAAAGTAATTATTTGGTTGCACTGGCAAACTTTGCAGCTATGCAGGGTTAGGTTTTTCCCCAGTTAATGAAATGTTGCTTCAGGAACCAAACTCATTGCTCACTTATTCTCTCCACTCCTATTCACTCCCTAGATTAACATGCCATTATTCTAGAACCAAAACATTATTCTATAAGTGTATAACTCTTAACATATATTGCAATGATGCACAGGCATTTGTGGAGCTTCCCACTTTCCAAGGCACTTATTGCTAATAACTGCTTGAAATTTGATGCTCCTGCATCAACAACCAAGGATGACAAAAAAAATCCACCAGGAAGGCACCAATTGCCAATAAGCTACAGAGTGTTCAGTATTCTGATTTAGCCCTTACTGTTTTCATTCAAGAAAAGAAGAAAGCCCACAGCAAACTTAATTCCCACAAGCATTTTTGATTTGGATTTTTTTTTTAATTGTCACATCTGGTCTGTATATTAGATGCAAGATAAAGTAGCTGCAGCATCTTGTGATAACATCACATACAACAAACAGCATCATCATAAACCTGAGCATTTCTTTATCTCTGATATGATTTGTACATTTTGTCCTTGCAGGTGTAAATTACCTTCTTTGCCCCTTTGTCTTTTCTTTGCAACTCTTATCACTGGAAGGTCATCACATTATTATCATCCACCATTCAGAGAATGCCAGGGTGCTGATAACACACCCAGATAAGGATTCCATCTCTCCATCTAAGGACTGGGGGGCACAGGGGGGCTAGAAAAGGGACTGTGCCATTTGAAAACATAATTTTCAGTGGCCACCTGGTTTGTATGCCACAGCATCTCAAACTTGTAGCTCAGGTGTTTACTGTACCACAGCTGCAGCCCTAGAGACAAGCACAGTTTTCATCAGGTGCTAAGAATCCTTTCATTCCATCGTGCAAATTTTAATCAAGTATGTAGCTGGAACATCAAATCTGGCCAAAAACAATCCAAGGCAGATTTCCCAGAAGGGATTTTCAAGGGCTCCAAGGACTCAGGCACACACCTTCAAACAGGATTTGGTTTTATTAGAAAAGCACTGGCCTCCCTCCCCAGCTCCAAATCCATACCTGCACTCAAAAGTTCCCCAGGGATGGTTTCTGTGTTCCATCCCTTCACAGCAGCTCCTTCAAAGTGGAATGCTTGCAGGCTGAGCTGGAGGCTGGAAAACTGCAGCTCAGCTTTATTCCTGAGGTTTAGCTTATCTCTATTGTGAGGGAAATGATGGAGCCTGACTGTGCTAAGTGTGCTAGGAAAACATGTACCCAAATAATTATAATATGCCATTAATAAGGATTAAATATTAATAAAATTACTTGCAGAGGGTTCAGTCAATTGCTGGTATCTTTCATGTTAATTAATACTTGGCACTATATAAATACTCAGAACATACTTTATTACATTTGTACAAGACAGATCCCAGAGCAATTTTAGGTACCTGCTAACGAGAAATAATGGTTGCCTGAGCAAAGCATTGGACTGAGGTGAAATACAAAGCTTTGTTCCAGAATTCAAGAGGTGCCCATGATTCCCAAGAGTGTCTTTGACTCCAAAGCTTTTGATTCCAACCCACACTTTGTGCAGATAATCAAGCTGCTCAAGATACAAGAGCGCTGCCATACACATGGGGTTTTTTAGGACAATATCCTGACTTGGGATTAGCCCAGAAACACAACAGTGCTGTGTGTATGAATATATCAATCTCTCTGGTGCACCTTTTCCACTCACCAGAAAAAGACAGCTTCATTCATTTTTGAAGATGTAAATACAAATCTGTGCCTTCTCTCCAGACTAGATGCTGAAATGAGTTTGTCTGGCATCCTCATCTCTCAATGACCACCACAGCAGTCCTCACTTCAGCACAAATCCTTTCCAGAAGGGACAACTGGGGCCTATTTAGCTTCAGTCTGGCTGTGTGGAATAATTCATTTGGACAGTCAATAATGCTGCTCTCTGAAATGCCAGCCAAACACTCTCAGAGACAGGAGAAAAGGCCTCCAGCCCAGACTAAAACACTGGCTCCTTCACTGCTGTGCACTGCAGGTGCTCCTTTAAACAGCAACCAGGCACCCTGCAGTGGGCTTGAGGTGGCTGCAGGATTAGTGACCTGTCAGGGGGGAAAAGTTGTCCCTGGTGACCCTGGCACCTTCAGAGCTCCAGATCTCCCAGTCATGGAGAGCACTGCCTGCCCTGTACATGGAAATCAGGCACTGACATTGAGTATTCCATCTGTCCTTTTCCCAGCTGCACTGCAGATCACCTGCTCACTTCACCAAGCTGAAACAAACTGCCCAAGCCACACAAGCAAGGGGAGAGGAGCAGCATCCACTCCTTCCCTGTAAAGGGATAAGGTGTCTGCTGTAACAATAACATTTCTGAAAGAAACTTGATGCTCAAACTCATTTTTATTTTCCCACTAAAAATGTAACTGTAAAACTTAGCTCAGGTTGGCCTTAGAGGCCAGTCAAGATGCTCCAGCTTTATTTCTGCAAATGCTAAAACAATCCTTCATGCTGCAAGAAAACAACCATTCCTTGATAAATTAGAAAAAAAACTCAGTTTTTCCATATCCTCCCTAGATCATCAGGATTTTTTCTGGTCCTGCTGAGCTCAGATGATGACAGTACTAGACAAGTTATCATCACACTGTCAGAGATGCTTCAAGCTGCCAGCTGCTGCTACTTCAGCCTATTTTTCAATAACCACAGCTCACCCTGCTGCCTGCCAAAGCCTCCCATCGCTGGAACAGCCACTGCCAACTGGCAGGATTCCCTCAGGGAGGAGAAAAGCTTTGTTAATGTCTGCTTCAGCCCTCCCCAAGAGGAAGTGTCATTCAGTGACAGGTCCCTGTCAGCCAGGAATGACTGGCAGGTTACTTGCATTCCTCTTAAGAATCCATTTTCTTAATATGTGCTTAAAACTTCTAAAAGCCCAGAGGTCAAAAAAGCTTAACAGCAGCTCTCTCCAAGCAGAAGGAGAACTTAAGGTTAACTTCTTCCTTAATGTGCAATAGTAAAATAGATTTACATAGAGAAAGTCCCTTGGTTTTAAGCAGCAGTTTCTTCCAGGATAGCTCCACCATGAAGGAGACACAACCTTGTTCAAGCACCCTCTGAACTACAGCATAGGAAACCTTTCAGGTCAAACTTTCCCAGAAGCAGCTCACTGAAGGAGCTTTCTCCCTGCAGCAGGGAGGAATATCAAACATTTTGTTACAGGGCTTTGCTCAATAATGAATAGGTTTGGTGAGTAAGCACAGAAAGCCTGGCTGGGACCAGATTGCACTGGTACAGCCCACAAGGAAAGGAAAGAAAAACACCACAGACTTGCAGCAAGCAGGACAGCCCATCCTAAGCAAAAATCCATGGGATATGACACTTGCAAGGATGTGGTTTATGAACACCAGCACTCACCAGGCAAAGCAATACATGAGGTAAATGTTTGCAGTCTGGCAGGACACACTGCATGCTGTGGAATAAATGTCAAGATAAAACAGGAATTTCCCAACCCATTGAAATAGTCTTAGCAATAAAAGCATAGTTTTAGGGATAGGAAAATATCACACAGTAGCCCTATTTGCAAAGCCTGAAGGGTCACCAAATGCCTTAACAGGAATGTACACTGCACAGAGGGTTGGCAGCCACATCTCCCCAAGGACAACAGGAGACACATCCCTGGCATCTCATGGGGAGCAGCAGCCCCCACACCATGGGGAAGACAGAAACCTGAGGAAAACCTGCTTGGAGATGTCCTGTGAAGGGCTAAGAGCTGGGCTCTGTTCTCTGTGGGTCCCCTCCAGCTCACAATATTCTGTGCTTTGATGAGAGGGAAAAGCTCACACACCCTGAAGCTTGCTGCTTCTTCCAACTTCTGCTGCTCCAGTAAGAGCTATCACCTCTCCTACAAACCTCAAACCAAACCAGGTTGTCATTCTGACCTGTGGGTCCCACCCAGACCCCCCCCTCCAGCACTGGCTCTGTGCAGGTGCCCACACCCAGGGTGGGACACTGGGACAGTCACAAAGCACCCTCCAAGTGCTTTAGGTTAAGCCATTAATTATTACCATCATTAAGATCCCACTTCAAGATTTATCTCCTTCCCATGTCCCCATCAAACAAATTGGATGCTAGTTTCCAGCTATTCATTCTGCAGAAGCAAATCCACCAGTGAATACAGGAATTTTGCACATTAACTCCACTCCTGCAATACAGGTTTTTTTTTTCCCCCGGTTTTCAGAGAGGGGCTGCTCAGCCATGCAGAGGCACTGCTGCCCAGACACTGACATGGAAAGCAGAATGGATTATGAAATCAGATCCTGCACCACACCAGAATATGCCTCCCTAGCCAGCTGAAAATAAAAGTGACCTAGAGCCAAAAGCAGGGATCTCTGAAGGAGTTTTCTCACACTCTGAGCCAGAGGAGAATGTGTCTTAGAAACACCTGATCCACACAGCAGGTGTGGTTACACCCCATCCTCAAAATGGTTCAAACATTATTTCCAGTTGAGTATGAAGATCATGATGAGGAGGGGAGTAGACTGGACATCCAAATTTCCAGGTTTTTGACCAATTTTCCATACAATTAATAATTTATTTTTAATAAACTGAAGACATTTTTTATGCTTTTGATGAAAGACTGCAATATTCGAGTGCCCCAGAGCAGTAAAAAAAAAAAAAAATTAAGCAAAAGGAACACTATCCAACACAGCGAGTCAAAACTCAGAGAAGGTAAAGCAGCAGACAAAGTGAAGGTGCCAGTTCAGGTTATATGGGAGAGCAGAAATAAAAGCAAAGATCTTTTCAAAAATCTGTGTCCCTATCCTAAACTCTTTATGAACCTGCCTCCCTTTTTTCAAGCCAATTCCTTCCTCTGCTTCTAGAAGAGGAGGAAAACACCACCAGCTGGCAGTTCTGAACTATTTTCCTCTTTGTTTCCATTATTTAAAAGGATGCATTCCAGTAACTCTGCATTATTTCTGGTTGCACTATTTGCCTCTGTTGAAAAGTGCAAGAGTAGGGGAAATTCTAACAGCTCTGAAAAAATATTAAAAGCCACATTTATCATCCTCTAAAGGTTCAGAGCTTTCAGTCAACATTCAGAGTAATGAGATCTTGGTATCTCACTCCTTTAAAAGTTCTCCAGCAGAACCAGGGAGGGGAGAGCCAAGGGCCTCCCATGCCTGTCAAGTCAATGCTCCTCCTGAGCTGATGCACACTGATCACTGTTACACTCAAGGGACTCTACTCTTCAACAGAAAGAGAATTGTATCTCCATTAGGATGAATTTCCAGACTAAAGGATGTGTCTAATTTTAATTTGCTATGCATAGATAATTGACTTTATACTGAAATTGCTGTCACTTAATGTTTAGCATATTCAGATCTGATGAGCCACCTGAGGAGTAGGAATTACTCCTCTCAGGTTTGATTTATTTATGATCTCTTTTCTTCTTACTACAAAGGAAAGAGAATAATCTTTGGTCCATACCCAGGGCACACACTGACTGTTCTGTGTGACATACCAGGAATCACATTTGTACATCACACTTCCAGTGCTATCTGCAGAGGTATTACACTGCTCTTGAAATGGATACATTAAACAGGAATTCAGGGGTGCAGCTGTTGTTTTGCCTCCAAATTAATCCATTCTTTGGCTCCTCAGGGCAGCTCATGACATTGATCTGCTGCTCTGCACACATCAACACCAAGTCCTCCAAAGCCTGCACAGCCCCAGTGTGTGCCCCAGCACAGTCACACCCCAACACCCACAGCTCTTCCTCCTGCTTCAGGGGGATCAGATGTGTTTTAATACTTCAGCTCCCATTGCAGCAGCAAGGCTTTACTCTCCTCCCTTGCAAGCATCCAACCCCAAATATCCTGCTTGGCTCACACCTTCTCACATTGCAGCCCTGAGGGGGAGCATGGGCACACTCAGGATTATCCTAAGCAACAACAGAGGCAAAAGTTGTTTCTGGATCACACCTGGCACACAGGAAATTCCCTTCCTTTTAGATCACAGCAGGTCAAGAGGAAAGATGAACTTTCATTTGAAAGTTACATTTTCATTCTTGTGCTGCCTGGGATCCATCCATGATTACATCCTATTAAGAGTCCTCTAAACTACCAAGTAGACCTAGTTGTGTTTTCTATTCTGGGACATGTATTATTGTGGTGCCTACTAAAACTCCTTCTGCTTTGAGACCAAAAGAAGAGGGAGGAGGTAGAAGGCAGAATGTCTGAGAGGTGTCACCAAAAATCCTCAAGCTACTGCATAGCAACTTTGAATAGCAATATTTACAAAGGTCTAGGGAGTACCGGGTTATACATACTGCAGAACACACAGAGTTTTGGGAATGGCAGCATGGCTCAATGCAAATTGAGAGCTACTTGTTAGTACTCCCTGCTGGAGGGCATATGTCATCACCACATGGCAACTCAAGGAAGTGTGAAATAGGATCATTATCCACTCCTGGCCCCCCCATTCTGAAACAATGATAATGAAAACAATCTATTCCTTAGTCCTCCCAGGAACAGAAAGACTTGGAGAGGAACAAGAATATTAAAACAAAAAATACCAGGGGAGAAAAGTGATTTTTCAAACTCCAAAGCAGTCTACAAGCTCAAACACTTCCCTTGCAAGTGCATTTTCAGTTTAGTAATAATTAGATCCCCAGTCAGAAGAAGCAGCAGTCAGAGCAGCACTCACTGCACAGCAGCACCTGAAGAGCCCAGGCTGAGCAGTGAGTTCAGAGCTGAGCTGAGCAGCCCTCAGAAGACATCTGCAATGAGCAAGCTGTCCTGGGCTTACAAAGCCCAGGAGTTTGCTACAGCCTCTTCCTTGCTTTCCAGGGAATCTCCAGACAGACACAGCAGACTCCTGGAACAGGGCAAGTCAGACATGCCAGACTGCAAGTCTATAATTCATTGTCCAGAAGGCAATACCAGTGAACACCATCACAGCAAGTGCAAGCCTCACAGGAGCACTGAGGCACAGGGCTATCCCCAAAAATGACCAAGCTCCTCATGGGAGAACTCACCTTGCTGTGCAGGAGAAAGGTTTGTAGGTTTGTCTCCTCACTGCCTCCTCCTCTCAGTTTGCATTGCAGCTTCCGGGGTAAAGCCTTTCTTCAGGAGACACAAATGGAAAACATCTCACCCACAAGATTTAGCACCCTGACTGTAAGGGGGTTGTTTGTTTACAGCTTTATGTTTCTGGGGGTTTAAGCAAAGTCTCCTGCCATAACTGGGTCCCTCCAGAGCTGCAGACCCCAGGCACACTTCTCAGGAACCCTTCCCCTCCAGCCTTCTCCCAGCAGCTGACCCCAATCCGGGGCTTTATTGCTCTGGGCTGGGCCTTTTATCCCCGCCCTTCATCTCACCTGTGAGCCAGGCCTGGGAGCTCCTGCCCTGGGCCCTCCCCGGGGCTGCTCCAACCTGAACAGGCCAGAAAGCTGCCAGCACCAATGTAAGCTGTAGAGACAAAAAAAACAGGTTATTTTTAAAGTGAGGAAGAGGAGGGTACAGGTGATGGCTCTCTGAGATACTAATCAATAATCAGGGCAACTTTTCTGAAGCAGGGAAGATGCACTGTCCTTGCAATGCTGACACTGGCAGTCAGATCTCCCTGCACTGCACACACAAATTGCCTCAGGAGCCACGAGCACCTACACCACCAGGAACAGACTGTCAGCTACTTACATGTCCTGAGCTGCAATAAATCTATCTGCCCACTTATTTCTTTCCCTGGTTAAGACATCCTTGTGGCCCCAATTGGTTGGGCTGTTCAGAGATTTGGGGTTTGCTGGTCGTAGCCCCAGCTGCAAATACTGCCTGGGATTATTGTAACCTGCAAAAATGTTATTGATGTCAGCTGAGGGGATGCTCACAGCCACCTGACTGCAGTGTGCCTTCCCTTCAGTGCTGGTAGCTTTTTAACAGGTGCTTTGAAGTTGCCATCCTCAGGTTATTTATTCAGGTTTTTCTGTGCTGAGTTAAATGCTGCAGCAGCTGATTCACAGCCCAGACCTTCTATCTTTATGTTTAAAACACCTTCCTGAGAGGCTGAGATCCCCTTCACCCAATCTAGCAGGGAGAAGTGACTGGAATCTGAATGATGTCCTACTCTTCAAATGAGTGCTTCAAGTGACAGAGGTGAGACTGAATGTAAAGGAGTGAAAAAGATTTTAGGGAAAAACTGAAAAAGGTCTCATTTATGTCTTAACCTAGAAAAGGAAGAAAAAAGTCTTCTAAGCTTCAAACCACTTTGGAGAGCTGGAAAATTCCAGGGATGGGGCAGCCACAGCTTCTCTGAGTAATCTGTCCCAGGGCCTCACCACCATCACAGGGAAGAATTCTTTTCCTAATATTCAATTTAAATCTACCCTGTGTCAGTTTAAAGCATTCCCACTTGGCCTATCACTACATGCCCATGCCAAAAGTCCCTCTCCAGGATTCTTGCAGCCCCTTTAGGCCCTGGAAGATACTCCAAAGTCAGCCCAGAGCCTTCTCTTTTCCAGGCTGAACCCCCCAGCTCTCTCAGCCTGTCCTCAAAAGGGAGGTGCTCCAGCCCTGCCATCAGCCCAGAGGCTTCAACAGATCCCTGTTTTGTTTATTTTAGATATTTTTTATGCTACCAAATTAAATGAAATAACCATAAAAATCAATTAAAATAATATAGATCTGCAATTTACAGAATTTTTTTATTAAATTGAAAGTTCTTGTTCCTTTTTTAACATTATAGCATGAAATTTACTATAGAAGATATAATCAAAGAAAAATTATATATAAGAAAAAATTACTGTATCAGTAGGTTTATTTCTAATCTTTAAAATGTGTTTTTATTGAAATCAACACTTTTTTATTAATTTAATTCATCACCTTTTTTATTATTATTATTCCCAGTGCTAACCAGAGTACTCGGCTTCTGTAGGAAAAAATGTGATTACGTGCAATAAAGTCACCAAGTATTTTCATCTGGAATATAAATGGAAGTAACCTTTCCAAACAGAATATATTAACATATGCCAGAGAATCCATTGGTTATTCTGAGACTTCTTTCTTTCAGTCTTTAATCACTAATGCTATCATTTTAAAGTCAGTTTTACAAATGACAAAAGAACCAATAGCTCTCCTGAGGATGGGGGGGTTTTCTCAATCCCAACAAGGTCTCACAACTGTGTTATGTTCTGGTAATTAATTTTTTAAGCAGAAATGTTGCCCCATTCCCTATAAATGATAAATAAAGCTGAGTCTTCGGAATTCTAATAAGCTCCTTGCAAATGAAATAATCCTCATCTGAGAAGTACAAATATGCAGATGGCCTATTATGTCTTATTATTTCAAGCAGAAAGAAATCAGGAGCCAGAAACTAACAAATATCCCCAGGCAAGGTTTGCAAGACCCTGCAGAAAATGGAGAAGCACATCTGTTGCTCTTCATCCCTTGCACTACAGAGAACAAACCTGATACAACACACCTCAAAAGGGTGATGAGAGGAGAGAGGAAGCTGAGAAAGCTGTCAGGTGCTCACTATTGTCATGGTGCCTTAGAGACCAAATCTCTCTGCTCGACCTTCAGTCAGCAAAGCTCATGCTCCTGGCTTTAGGAGAAGATACAAAAGTAAGGATTTCAGTGCTATAAATGCTTTCTGTCAGTCCCCTTTTCCAAGATGCCAGAATCACCACCTGTCTCTCTGAAGGTACACCCAGAGCTTTGTCCAGCAGGAGCCTGAAGTGGTGTGGGGAGGGAGTACCCAGAGAGGGAGCAGCTGCTTGGGGCTGGGCATTGCAGCACTCAGGGAGCTGATTTGGGCCTGGAGCCCTCTGGCTCTTGGTTGCCATCACACAGACTGGGCACACTTCAATTCTCCATCACCTTTTCTGTTTCTGATCCATTTGGAGGGTGAGACCTTTGGACTTAGAGCAGGGACATTTTGTTACATAAATTACCTTAGAATGGGGCATTTGATCCTCAGCTTGGCTTTCAGAAAGCCTCCACATTCAGCTGCTAAATAAAAATCATGATTTGGATGATGTCCATGCCATTTAGCACTTAAAAAAATCCCAAATCTCTAGTATGTCCTTGATAAACAGATTTAAAATTCCCTTCCTCTTGTCAAGATCTTTTTCTGAAAAGTGGTGATGAAAGTTTGGAAGCTGAGATTGTTTCATACCTTAAAGCTGTGGAGCAAGTGGGTGTGAGGGATTTGGGAGGCCAGACGTGCATGTGAAATCACATTCTGGATGCCAGCCATAAACTGACACTTATTCTAATGACTGAAGAAAATATTATAGCAAATGAGATCAATAAGACACAAGGAATTTGATTTTACTTGGTTTTGTTAGGTAAAAAATTATTCTAAAAGCAGATCTGGGTTATAATCACCAGAACTAGAGCCAGAGTTTGGATACCTAAGAGACAGTGGCTTAAACTATTGTTTAAAAAAAGTACATGAACCAACAGAGATGAGAAAGGTTCTGCAGGATTGTAATATTTAATTGCATAATACAATTAGCACTACTGTTGGTTATTTCTATGGAATTGAATTATTTAACTTGATTTGACACTGTACCTGCTCTGTGCTTCCCTCCCATCCGAGGTGCAGATGAAGCTTGATTTGGAACAGAAATCTGTATGTTGCAGAGGTATTATTTCCTATATAAAAATTAATTAATGCAATAATCACAGATAGCATTCAATACCAGAAAGAACATAGGTTCATTGACCTAGCATTAAGCTCAAGGGCTTTATGGATGTCGTTTTTTGCTAATTACTTTGATGGAGAAAGAAACCTTGCACAGCAAAATGAGGAATAAAAGCTAAATAGCCAAATATGGCTGTGCCTCCATCTTTTATCATATTTATACAACTTCCTTTCTGCCTTTATTTAAATTACTGAAGACTGTAGCAAAGGAGCCTTGTAATTATGTGGGCCATCTTTTCTTTATTGAAAAGCTGAGCTTTTTCAGTATTTTGTACCTTTTGCAGTAGAGGATCAGTCTGCATCTCGAAAGTGTGACAGAAACATACCTAAAGACTGAAAATATATTTGTACACAAGTCCAAGTCTGAGCCTGGACCTACACAACAAACATTTTGTGAGGCATAGTTTGTCTTCTGGAGAGATGCTGCTTTGCAGCCTGATAATGAGTGTTTGACTACCCAGTGCCCCTGTGGTGATGGATGCAGAAAAAGCAACAGCTCATTTGTGAAAATGTCATTTATTCCACGTATTTAAGACACAGCAAGAAGAGCTGGTGCCAGGTTACAAGGAACAGAAGCAGAGATTTTCATCCTATAATGTCATAAATTGTTCTTGTAGCACTTCACAAATGTCCTATGTTCTAGTAATTTTTAACCAGAAATGTCCCATTCCCTAAAATGATTAACAAAGCTGATTCTTCTTTACTTCTTAAGTAGTAGACTGAGTAGTTAAATTTACCAAATATTCATGTTTAATGAAGTGCAGGATTAATCTCTTTTGGTTTTACCTACAGTTTTTTATTTAGAATTTTGCGATGTACATGCCAATCAGATTCCTTACAGAGCTGGCACTTAAAGTAGGTCTTGCCTTCCTTACTGCCAGAGAATTGCTTGTACTTGTGCTCTGCAATCCCACCAAGCCTCCCCAAGGTTAACAGCACAAACAGCTGGAGTGTGGAACAGAAGGGAAACTCCATTCCTCGTTTTAAATGCTAAGAAAATTTGCATCCACGTTCCATGTTTATTATAACACAGTAATGTTTTCTCTCCTCCAGTGACAGGAAGGGCTGGTTTGGGTGGGCTGGGAATGGCAGGTGCTGGTTAAACTTTGCCAGGCCTGTGTGTGGAGCAGGAACCAGCACACCCAGGGCCCTTACACACAATTTACTCTGGAGTTTGTCTGCAAAGAGGAACTACCCACATCTGTCCCACATCACACTGAGAAAAGGGGAGAGGAGGAGCTGGGCAGCTTCCCACCCCCTCCTTTGGCAGGGAGCAGAGCCTCTGGTAGGCAGTGGAGCACATGAACAAGAAGGAAGGCTTGGGGTGGGAATTTGTTGTGTTTTACCACAACCCTATGCTCAAAAAAAGTAGTTGGACTGGCTGTGGTGAGAGAGCTGTGGATAAATTGGTCTCAGTGATGGGGATTTAATTATTCTGGTATTGACAAAAATGAGAATTAAGGGAGGAATCAACCTGCCGACTTCCACAGGCAGTAAAAAACAAGTTTATCTTTCACTGTGTATTGAGCTCGTAGCTATGATAAATTCAATAATGGTCTGTGGGTGTTTAGTGCTTTATGATAACATATCATTTGGCTTCAAGCAATCATGGTCTTAGGCTATGAAGCTAACAAATAAGACTTCAGACAGCATTATGCTGCTAAGCTCAAATATTCCCAGAAAGACGGTGGGAGAGGAGGGGGGAGAACAAGGAAGAACTGATTTTTAAAGCAAACAGAGTAAATAATGCAATCAGGTTGATCCCAGAAACAGCAAAGCTAAAAGTGATAATGGAAGTTACTGGAGTAAAGCAACAACATATCAAATATAGACAGAAAGCAATTACAAAAGGTATAATAGAAAATTGAAAGGACAAGCTAACTGATGTAAAAAGCTCACAAAAGCTCTGTAAACATTCAAGGGGGGAAAGTTACTAATAATAATCCATGAAGGCTCAGGGAATACTAATCAGCCTTGAGCTGTTCTTCATTTATAGAAGGACATATGGGCCCATTCCAGGTTTAAATAAATGAAGGACAGAAATTAAACTCATTGATGTTCTTAAAAAAAAAAAAAATTTTAGAATTCTGGCATCAGTCAATAATGCACCAGAAATAGATTTATTGGAGTTTTAGAGATTTTCTAAAGCCACTAATCTATCTGCAAGGAAAACATGACTTACCACACATAAACTGAACCCACCACTGAGTGTGATGTGGGCCAATGCTGTTGTGCTCAGCTCAGGAAATTCGCTGCCTTTCAGGCCTCTTCTACATCACTCATTTTACTGCATTCACCTTTGCAAGAAGCCCAATTTAAATTACTTTCAGAGTGGACAAAAATAGAAATACAGATGCTGTACAAAGCAAGGAATACTGAATAGCAGGAAAATTAGACACCAGTCATCTCAGGGTGCAATTCCACATTCAGCCTCAGCTTTCCTGGACAAGTCAGTTTCTCAGATTCCTGGCAGGATTCCTAAAGCCATCTCACCTTCAAAAGCCTCACTGCTCAGTCCACCTTTCCTCAGCACAGGGGTGCTCATTATTTATTAGAATTGCTACTTCTACAATTGCACTTCCAGTGAGGACAAAATTCCCACAAAGATGAGCAGCAGGAATCAAATTGCTGTCTCAGATAGGCAGTGCTGAAGGCCCAGATTTGCCTGTTTACTTTCCCAGTATGGACATGTTCTGATACAAAGGAAAATACATGAGGATAACCCCAGAGGATGGCCTGTTTGCTTAAATTTCATCTCTTTCTCTCCTGGGTGGGTTAGAGAAGATGGCAAGGTTCCCGTTCTGCTGAGGAAAAAGGAACCTGGTAGGAGGTGGGGAGCCTGGGTCACGTTATCAGCACATGAAGAAGCAACACAGATTTGAGAGGTTTCTCCTGAAATTCTGCCCTCAGTGGGAAGTACTGAGCTCTCTATTTTAAGTATTTGTTTCCTTGCTTTTAAAGAATTTTTTTAAATTGCTGTATCTTTAACACTGGTGCTCATGCTAATCAAAAACACTTGTTCTTGGAGTGTGACAGACATCTAATAAAGAAACTTAGAAATTAAACTGAACCATCTATAAAGAAATTATAAAACTCAATATTAATGATCCATTTCAATCTTAAACAATAGTTTTGTGCATCACTGATGAATCAACCAAATATATGTAATATTCATTGTTACTTTTGACAGAAAAAACAAGTAAAATGCAGTTCTATCTTTATCCAGAGGGCCTTTCCCTCATTTCCCAGATAATTCAGCCATTTGCCCGTATTTAGCTCACCAAGCAAATGAATTAATCATTTTTTCACTACTGTACCTGCATAAAAGAATAATAAATACTGAATCTTGAAAGATTTCCAGTAAATCAACATATTGTGTTAGTCCCATCCTGCATTTATTCCTTGTGTTAACATAAATTAATGAAAGATGCAATAAGCAGCTTTAACTGACATTTTCAATAATTTGGACAGGGCCAGTCCAGCCAGCAGTGAAGTTTTAAGAGCACAAACTCAAACCTTAGACAAGCAGGGTCAGTGGAACCCGAGCACTGCCCCCAGCAGAGAGCAGAAGGCAGTGCTGACCTGAGCCCCATTTCTGCACTGAGTGCTGCCCACAGGAGATGTGCCCATGCCCCAGAGCTCTGCCCAGCAGCAGGGCAATCCCCAGGGCTGTGCTCGGGGCTGGGAGCCCTGCAGAGGTGCCAGGCACAGCCCCTGCACCCCCCAGGGTCTGCACAAACCTCTGGCACTGCCCATGGACACACACCTGTCTGTCTGTCCATCCTGCTTCATGCTCCTGGCTCTGGGCACTGCAGGCACCACATTTGTTCTGCTTGGGCCTGTGTATCTGATTATTGGTTTCTATAAATAATTGAAGATACAGATTCCTTAGCATTTAGTTCTGCTTTAGAAAATTACCTCATGCTGTAGTTTTCCTGTCTTCAGAGTACAACTTCTCTCCAACTGAGGAACTTCAAGCTATAGATTTTGTTAGGAATTAACACTTCAACAGCAGAATAAACCTCAAAACATGGGACTCATAATCACAAGTGTGATGCAGAAGGCAAAACAACAGTTTTGAGACACTGGGCAAATTCTAGATGTAGAAGCAAACATTAAATTAACAAGAATTGTCGCTTTTGTTTTTTTTTCTTTTTATTAATAGCAGTTCCAATGTTTAAGTTCAATCATCAGTCAGTCTCACAGTTCAGAGATCAGAATATCTGGAACTCCTCTGAGGCACATGGATATGTGCATTTCTTCCTCATACATTCCCCAAAGTAGCAATAACTTTCTTAACATTCACCAGCTTAAAATAAAACTGTACTGAAAATGTACAATTTATTGTAAGTCTTAGAACACCTTGTCTTTTCCCCACATATTTCATCACAGCAATATGAAATTCAAAGTCATTAAGTAGAGCATGATAATTTATTAGAGCTTCATCTCAGGCTCTACACATAATGCTTTTTCAACTTTCTACATTCTTGTTATGGTCCTGACAAAAAATTTCCCTCTGAGAGATTAGAATCAACACCAAATGAAGTTATAATTATTTAGGCCCAAAATCTTGCAAAGTGCAACAAAAACATTGTAAAAGCTTCAGCATCCAAATTTCTAAGAAAGGTAGGGTTTGTAACTTAAACATTTAAATGTAAGGGGACTTTTATTTCAAGTACTGTAAAAGAGAAACATTGCCACTTACTGGCAGTACCAATGTCTTTGCAATATTTGTAGGCATTTATGTGCATCTTCAAATGCTCTGTTAACCTTTATAGTATTTGTCAATAAAAAGCCCCATTAACATTTAAACTGTGTATGTCCAACTACCTATTTCAAGCAGGAATCAAAAGAGAACCTGTAAGAAACAGTTATTTATTACAGACTGCATTATTGGGATTGTACATATTGGAGATTTCAAAAAATTCACATTCCTTATAGTCAAAAAACCCAAAAGGTAAAAAAAAAAAGGTTAAAAAAATCAATCATTAATTGGGAAAAAGGCTGAGCATGGCCTGAGCAGGAGATGTGACCATCATGGTGAGAGGTAATGCCAAGAACACAGTACAGCTTTGGGAGGAGTCGTGCAGCCAGCTGGAGCCACCTCAGGGATACTGGAGGTCTAAAGAGATCACACTGGACAGAAAACTAAAACCGAAACACTGCTTTTGCAGTAGGAACATTAGAACTTACTTGATATTAACAACTAACCTTACCTGACATTGAGAATTTGTCTTCATTGGGCAAAAACTTAATCAAATAACAATCACTGGACAAGAACTGAAATTAGACAGACTCTTCAATGACACTGCTGAACTGGAAATGACAATGACACAATTCACCAGTCCAGCTATGTCCCCCAAAATTCTGTTTCAAGCAACACCAATTTAGTAGAATCCCTGTGTGCTGCTTCTGCAAAGTGGGTATTTCAAAAGGTAAGGAAAAATCATTCCAGAATCTAGAGACTTAAATCAAGTATTATCTATTACCACTGCTTTTATAAATCATTAATAAGGACAGCATGACCTGTTCCAATGAAAAGGAAAAAAAAAAACATTAATTGTCTTCAAGTATGAGACATGCACTCACAGTGACAGCAGAGGCATTCATTTAATCACTTTACAACAAGGAAATCTATAGACTCCATAGAAAATTTACAACCAAAACAGAGCTAATGTGACAAATGAGGCTCATGTAGCAAAATGTCAAGTCTGCAAATTCAACAAAAACGTGTTTTAGTGGCTTTGCCTCCTCAGGCTGCAGTTTGGCAGAGCAGCACCTCATCCCAGCCTTCCCCTGAGCTCACGTCCGTCTCGTCTTCTGTTTCTTGGTTTGTCTCTTGGCATCCTCGGAGCCGCCAGCGTCAGAGCCCGTCTGTCCCAGAGCACGGACTCCTTGCAGCCGAGTCGTCAGCTGCAGCAGTAAGGGAATAAGCTGGAAAAGAAAAAAGGGCAGCAAGCTGTGGTTATAATGGTGTGTAAGGTCTGAATGGTATTGTTCTTTAGACATGTAGCCCATAACAGAATCTATTGCATCAATGGAACATCTACAGAGACATCAGAACATGCACCAAATTGCTGGGAATTTCCGATAATCAAAACCTAAAGTGATTGTCTGAGAGGGAATCAAACTGCACAAATTTAATTTCTCTTCCTGGTAAGAGAGAAATCCAGTCATATCAGAAAAGACTAAAAGAGCACAGCTGGATAACAAAGACAAAGGGGGTTATATGGCAGGTATTTGTATTCCTCTTGAGAGCTTTTGAACTAGGGAGAGTATAAAGGGTAGAGTATAAAGCTAAAGAGACCAGACCTGAAGACTTGCAAGACATTTTCCAATCTGATTGTTCCTGGAGCCAATAAAATATTTATGTTCATTCCTATTATCACTGGGTCTGGTTATCTGAATTTTAATGATGCTATATTGTTTTTTTCTCAGAGCGATCAAATGAGAAGCCAAAACTCAGCCACAGCACAGGAACTCACCTTCACACTAAGCTTTTTAAAAGGAAGGTAATTGTCCAAAAACATGGCTACACTGTGGCTTTTCTTATATCACCTAAGGGGATTGTGATTGCACCTCTCTCTGGGTAACAACCCCACAAACCCTCACTTAGCACAGTGCAGTTTATCCCCTGTTAGGACAGTAATATTTGGGTAAGAGCAGAACCACCCCTGACCCACCTTATCGTGGTTGTAACCAGCCAAGAGCAGGAGCAGTGTCAGTGGTAAGGCGATGTAAGAGCCCTGGGCAATATCTTGTTCTGGCAGCTTTCTCTGGAAACAGTGCAGATCGGGGATTTTATTTTTTTAACAGGTGACTGTGAAATCCCTCAGCTCTAAGAAACACCAGCAATAGGATCATAAGGCATATCCAGCCCTTCTCATCTGACTGCTTTCCAAGTGCAGTTCTAGGATTTACTTCACTTCCCACTTCAAAGCCACCCTCTGGATCAGTCACTCGTGTATTTCCCCTTCCTGAGGTGTGCTGCTGCTCTGAAAAAGCCAATTCACTGGTGGTCAGTGTGCACTGAGGCAGCCTGGTGTGCTTTGATTTACCTGTCCCATGCTGCCCACACCTGTGTGACCCCACTACAGCAGCCAGGCCAGCACAGAACCTTTCAGGCACATCTGCCCCCTTCATTTCCTACTGCTGTTCCATGCCTCCCTCCTGTTCCACTGCCAGCTGAACACACAGCAAATCCAAACTGACTGTCACTCTAATGCCACTCATAAACCTCTTTATATTTACACTAATAGAAAGCCTGGCCAAGAGCACAAAATACATGCAGGTTGTAACACCAAATACTGCTCCCAAGGTGAACATTGGAACATGGAAATATTTAGTACTCACAGTGGGACTGAAGACCAGTGTAATGTGTTTATGATATCCAATGGCAGTGAAAGAAACTTGAGGCAGGGTGTAGTCATATTGTGATTTAGACAATGTAGAATCCAGGAGCACCACATAATTCTGTGGGTAAAAAATACACTCAGGCTACAGCAACAGGAGCAGTCTGAGACAAAATTACATTTAAAGGCAAAGGTCAGTTAAACAGGCCTCAAATCTTGCAAGACACTGGTTAGTCCAGCATGAATACAGCTCTGCAGGCACACCACAACTTAACACTGCTCTTAGAGGAAAAAAATAAAGTGATCTAAGCTAATTTTGCAGCAATATTCTTACCTCTCCATCTCGGAGTAGTGGTGGGAAATGAAAAAAGAGGGATAGCCCTAAGTTGACTGTATGAATTGGGTTGTCAAGATTTTCACTCTTGTAGAGCTTCACCTGTAAGTGAAGAAGAAAGCACAAACCAGGTATTCCCAAGCCTGCACCACAATAGATATTTCAGACATCCCACATGTTCAGGGATAAAAGCACTTCAAAATTCATCATGTGTTTATATGAACAGAAAGTTGTCAAGT
Organism: Aegithalos caudatus; assembly: GCA_013389925.1. Taxonomy (NCBI): domain Eukaryota; kingdom Metazoa; phylum Chordata; class Aves; order Passeriformes; family Aegithalidae; genus Aegithalos; species Aegithalos caudatus. The sequence continues at coordinate 1,482,387 of WEIU01015149.1, forward strand.
AACAACACCTGGAAATGTTCTAATCTGGGATGTGAAAAGTCACAGAAAGTCTTTTTATAGAACTTGAAATAATTTAGGAACTGCTGTCTGACATTTTCATATACCCAGTATATGAAAAGCAGTCTGTGCTGTTGATCACAAAACTGCTCTCACTTGTGTCTGGATCCAGTCTTAGCACCTCTTTCAGAGACAAGAATCCCTGCATTGGAGGCCAGGGTGATGACATGCATCCACCAACACCTCACATGCAGTACATGCAACACAAGACCCCACCTCATATGAAGCAGGCACAGGTTTGGATAACTTCCATATAATCAAGTTTTGACATCAGTTCCTATTTGCTTAGGCTGAACTGCAAGGGTTTAAATTTCCCCAGAAAGATGGGACACAAGCTCAAGGGCTCTTCAGTAAGGTGACACATTTTCCCTTCACACCTGCTCTAACTGTTGGGTCCTTTGGATGTCTCCCAAAAAACCCAACAGCTTAGCAATGAGATCTTGGCAGGTGAGAAGTATAACAAACGAGTGTAAAAGAAATCCAAGCACTGCATTTAGATTTGTAGGTAACACTTCATGGAACTTTTAAACTTGAGAAACGATACTGTAATTCCTACCCCACTAACACCTCTTGCAGACACCTCCAGCAGACAGTGTCTTGCAGACACTTCCAGCATTTGCTCCCTAAGCCAAAAGGATCAGAGGTGTTTAGCAAGCTTTTTCAGACCACAATGCAGTATTTTGAATTTTGAAAATTTCAGCTTTCCTATTTGTCTCATACTGTCTATTATTATGCACTTTTAAATTCACATATCCTGTGGTATCACTGCAGTCACGTGGTATCTTCAGCTTTTGACACACAGGTCAAAAATTTCAGATGTTTCAGGAATTAATGCAGTTCTCTGATACAAATGACTCATTTCACCCTTGCTGTCTTGATCTCTCTACAGACAGAGCATCCCTAATCAGGGATATAGATCCCAAAACATACAGGCCAACCAGAAAAAGTATTTCTTTAACTTATTCCCATGAAAAATGGAAGCATTAAAGCAAAGCATCAGGAATGTTGCAGTCCTCAGTCTATCTGGAATTCAAATTCACCTTCATTAAACTATTAGTTCTAATTTGAATTAAATGTGTACTCTGGCTACTGAACCGTTTCCAGTGACCCTGCAAAAAAAAATCACTGTGAAAGAAGTAACAAATACACTTGACAAAGATGAAAGGCTTGAACTTACACATAATGTGGAGAGATATTCAGAAGCTGTAATTACATTTCCACTCAAATCAAATTGATTAATTTGCCGGAACGCTATAATATTAACATCATCAATGTCACTGTTCCCAACCTGCAATGGAAAACAGACTCAGGGTTTTACCAACAGAGGAACAGTTAACAAAGGACAGCAACACAACTGGTAACACAACACAAATATTGCTGATCATTCTAAATAAAAAGTGATTTTTGTTCTATACTAACTACATGGAAGTTGGAAAGCTTTCCCATTGCAAGTCTCTGTTCTCCAGAGTGCACAGCTTGCAATTGCAGACTTAGTTCATGACATTAAGCTAAACTAAAAGTGGAAATCTCAAAAACACAAACTATTCTGGAAAAGGGAGAGGTACATCCACAGGACTGCCTGATCTCAGAACACTGATCTCAGTATTTTGCATCTGCACTGAGAGATGCACAGATATGTTTATACAGTTGATTAATGTGGAATATTTAAGAAGATTCCACCAGTTTTCAATTCAAAGTTATTAGTGCATTTTATAAATACTTGTTAGTCCAAATTACAATTTTCACCTACATCAAGACTGCATGATTTGGACCCAATAAAACAGCAATATCTATCAGTCCATAAATAAATACAACTGTAGGACAATGTGACAATTTATGATGTTCTCAAGCTACCACTGCTCTGTTCCACATCACAGAGAAATGTTGAAAGGTATTCCATACATATATTATTCCTGGATGCATAGATTTCATGACTGTGAAAGAATCCTTTTCACTTGTTTACTGTTTGGGCTTTATCTCACCTCAGTTTTGAGCTGTGGTGCTGACACACAATGTGGGGCCTGTTTTTAGGGAGATAACTTGCTGAAAGGCACTTGTCAAAACAGAATGCCTTCACTACACTGCTGCTGACAAAACAGAATGCCTGGACAGACCCATTTCATCTCTAAGTGATGCTAGAAGAAAAGAGGAAAAATTACCTCAATTGCCCGATGCTGTGGTAAAGCTCTTTCAATGTGATCATTGCCTTCAGCTTTGAGTTGGACATGATACACACAGCCAGGCTGAAAGCAACATTCAGATGAGAAATCCCAACACTGAATAATACACACTTTCATTTCAGAGAGCAGTAAAGGGAATTTTCTAACATTCCATTTAAGATACGCCACCCAAACAGATTTAACTCTACACAGTTAAGGTTTTTCCTTATCTAAAATAGAAAATGTAACTCAATAACACTATTAGGAGTGTTTACTGTCAGAAAATTAGAAAAGGCTATATAGAACTTTCATTAGTTTGTTACATCACAGTATTAAAAGAAATCATCTGCTGTGATGAAGGAAAACACAGGATTAAAACCTGATGAAACAATGCCTTTTACTTCAGGAAATTGTTGACTCCTGACATAATGGTGCATAAATTCAGCTTCCCCATTCCTTACCTCACATACATGCTGTGCAACCATCATCACAAACACCCCCAATATGCTGCTAAAAATGGGCTGTTGATATCTTCACAGTTAACTGTGAACTAAACACTTCCTGAATTCTTTTGCCTATGAAACTTCCCTGCTGGACACCCAACACTGACCAGGGCATTGTGTCACATCACTGCAACTGCTCAGTGTTTGTGGAGGCCAGCACAGTTGCTGCCAGCAAGTTCACAGACTTACACCACAAGCTTTCCTTTTCCCCTTTTACCAGGCTCAATGTTCACTACATGACCATGTTTCTTCACACAGAGAGACTCAAGGAGTCTGAGTTAGCAAACATGATGGGAAAACAGAAACCAGCTACTGAACAGAACCCATTTCACTGCTCCACTGTCACACTGACAGACCAGTAAATGACAGAGCCTGCCACTCCTTACCCGAAGGCCACGGAGCCTGAATTTCCCCTCTTCATCAGTTATTGTGTCTTCTCCATAGATGCTGCAGTCCTTCTGTCCCACAGCTTCCACTGAGATTCCCTGCTCAGGCTCTCCATTTAAAGAGGAAACTGTGCCATAACAGCTAAAGGTATAAAGAGAACCAGTTGCTACAGGTGTGCAGATGCTGATGTAATACACATTTTAAAGACATTTTATTGTTATAAACTGAGGGAAAGAATACTTAATGTATTTACCACAGCATGGAGAATAAAAGGGATATTTATACTGTGTGTGTCAAACAGTTTAAATCATTAAAATTTGCTGCAGTTCAGAGCACAACTTTAGGAATCCAAGTTCCCCAAACCCCATAAACAGCAGTTCTTTCTTACCCCTGAGGGCAAAGAAAGGAAAGATCTTGAAGTCAGATATCTGAATTGGTCTACCATTGCTGGAATACTCCTCTCCTCTCCCACTGGACACAGCACAAACCATTTCCAGTGCCACTGAGACAGTGCTTTCATAGCCATGTTTCTTCCTATAGCTCTGCCATCTGGGTTTAGTTATACATCCATATCCATGAAAAAAGGCCAAAAAAAGTACTTATACACAGCACATTTAAGTTAAATTGAGACTTGGAAAGTCTTCTCCAAACCTACAAGAACAGAGGTGTGCTGGGAGCAAACATATCCTGATACAGCTGATACCATTTTCCATAGATTCCAGTTCCACTGACCTGTAAGCTGTTCTATAACCAGTTATCTGGATTTTGAGATTTTGTCCTTCCTGCACTTCAATCATTTGTGATGACGGTTCAAATCGAAATTCTTTCATCATGGGTTTAAAGTAATACTGCCCTGGGCTCTGCAAAGAGGCACAGAACAAGCTGTTTACTCATAGTGATGCAAAAACTCACCAATTCCAAACAAATATGCTTTGCACAATCTCTCTGAAGAGCTGACATCCTCTGTTCCAAGCACAGGTTAAACATGTCACAAAATGTGAGCATTGAAAAACAGGGAGCACACTGGACAATGATGGAATTCCACCTGATGACAAAGTATTAAGAGAGAAAGGAAACTACAGCCCTAACACCTTACAAGACCTCAAGGACAGGGAAGTTACCACAGAAGAAGGATGTCTGCAAAGAAACCATCCAAGCATGTCTACACACATATAGATCAATAATGTAATTAGATTTCCTTCCCCCTAAAGACTCTCCAATGATCATCAACAAATTGGCTTGTTTCATGTTTACAGACTGCAAATTAGTAACTGAGATCAATCAACATCATCTACAACCTGTTGGGGAGAAACCTCTTGCCATGTTAGATTTCACATTTTTCCCTTGCTAAGATTTTAAGTGCTGTTTATTCTCAGGGATCTGCATCTCTCATTGTGGGTTAGGGTTTCAAAGGACACCTGCCACTGAAGACAGCCCTGTTTGGGAGGGCAAAGGGACACAGCCCCACACACAGCCAGGCTCAGAAGAATCATTCCAACTTACCAGATTGGAAAATGTCAGCATGCCATTATCTTGTGTGAGGAGGTTGGACCGAAACACCCCTCCACTGAGGGACAGGAGAACTCCAGCAAGAGCCTGGTCATCCTCTGATTTGATCTGTTTTTGAAAAATCAGTAATTTTAAGTGTCAGTACAGGTTTCTTTATGGAGAGGGGTTCAGTTGAAAAGCCCCTTGCAGAGTGCACAGGTGGGCTGGCTCTGAGCAGCCAGCTGTGAGCAGAACTGACCTCACCTGTAGTGCCCCTCCTGCCAGACCCCAGGGCTGCAGAACCCTCTGCTCCCAAGCCCTGGGCAGTCACAGCCCATGGAACACCACGTGCCACCACAGCCATCCCCTACTGCTCCACAGAACACACAGGGGGGCCAGAACAAAGCACCCCAAAGACTGGAATCAGGCACTAGCTGGACCAGACCTATACCTTGAGGCATAAAACTCATTAAAGCAGGGTGTCCCAACTCCAGAAAAGTAAATAAAGCCACTCTTTTGGATGGCAGGCTCTAACTTTCACTCTATAAACCTTGCAAAGTACCTTCTGCATGGCAAATCGTGGTCTACAACTGAGCTCATCCACTGAGATTTGTCTCCTCATGACAAAAGCCATTATCCAAATAGTAATAAATTATCCCAAAATCCCACACCCTTTGGAAGACATGGATTAACTTTTTGCCTGTCCAGCTCCACCTGCACACACTATTCATTCAGAACCCAAAATGTTCAGAACATTACCTCAAATGTCACCCCAGCAAGAGCAAAAGCTTTGAAGTCTCCAACTGTTCCTTCTACTGCAGTCAGAACAAAACCTTCTTTCTGAGCAGTGATTGTGTATTCCAAGTCACTGTGGAGTGGCCCAACGCTTCAAACACAAGGAAAACAGAACTTGTTTCAGAAAAAGCACTTGGATATCACATACACTTTTGTCAAGTAACCACTGTTTTTAACTAAAGAATCCAAAGGTTCAGAACAAATCTGTTCATTACCTGTAAGTGCCTTTGTCATCAGTGAAAACTGTGATAAGTGCAGAAGTTGCTCCCTTCTCACTAATGACAATCTCAACACCTTCCAATTCAGGATGAATTTGCCCTTCCAGAAATAAGCCTGCTTTTCCATGAATCTCTATCAGCTTCCCAGGACAACTCTCTTGGTCATTGTGAAGGGGATTAAAGACAAAGAAAAGGTCAAAAATACACCTGACACTCTGGTTTACAACAGGAGTTTAACTACTTCCAAAGTGATCAGCTGGTGTCTCTTTATCTTAAAACAAGATATCAATCCACACAATTTCATGGCCTCTTTACACATCTTACAACATGTGAACAGTACCAAAATGAGTAACTACATTTTGAAGCTATAAGCACATCCCCCCAAAAAACTTGCAGATTTCTGAAGTGGTTGGAGGTCTCAGTGAGTTACATACACTGCAGCCATATGGAGACAATGACAATGAAACTTCCTTCTAGCCAGATTACACTGAGCTTTGACCACATCTTTTGAGTTCAAATTCAGGTGAGCATATGTCATATTTAATGACATTAAGCAAAATTTTATTTCCCTCCCTCAAATGCATTTAGAGCATGCAAAGAGAGTGACATGAAAAGAGGCACTTAACATTTCCTAATGATTTCAAACAAAATATGTTAAGAGCCTGAAGACAAGATGGACACTGACCTAACAATAACCCTGATAATAACCCTGACAATTCTGAAGTTTATCTTTTTCTTGAGAATATTTTTATTACTGTAATCTAGTGGGGAAAAAAAAAACTTTAACAGAAACTTGTATTTGGTAACAAATTCAAAATAGAAACCTTGTTTTTACACAACTCTTTTTCTAGGTCACAGTACTATGAACAGTTCTGAGAATCTGGTGCAATACCCAGAAACTTGGCCTTCCTCTTGTGCCAGCTGGTTTTTCAGCATTTGGGAGAATATTCTGCTGATAAAAACTGTACTTGCATCCTCTATCAAATAAATTCCAAATTCCAGAATTAAACTGGCCCAAAGAAATAGTTGCCAACTGAAACTTCCCTAACATTACTTTTTGAGTTATTCGTACATTTATCTACAGATACATTTCAACCATAAAAATCTAATGCTTTCAAATAATAAACTATTTATATTTACCTCCACTAACAACTGCTTCCACATAAGGTGGGTAGAAGAGCAGCTCTTTTGATGATGGTGTTACAGTAATTTTCTCTCCAGACCTATAAAACACAAATAAGGTATAATTAGAAGAAAATTGAATTAACAGCTCTCATGTAGAGCAGAGTGCAAGAATGCATCTAAATAAGAAAAAAGTATCAACAACAATCTAAGCAAAATTCTTACTACGTGGTACTAAGTTTCCTTGTAGCTGAGAGTCACCCAAGGCACCCAGCCAGCAGCTCTGTCCCACCTGGAATTGTATCACTGTTCTGTTTGGCAGAAACTCCACACAACGGTACAAAGAACACACCTGGTCCATTGGAGCTTGGTATTACCTTGCCCAGTATGAAAATTCATATAAGAAGGGTCCTTGGAGCTCCTCCACCATTTCCTGCACTGGTGGCTTTGTTCCCTCCTCCTCCTGAGCCTTCTTCTCCCTCTCCTGGCGGCGGCTCTCGATCTCCGCCAGCTGCTGCTCCCGGCGGAGCTCCTGAATGGATCGCAGGGGCCCTAAAACTAAGGCAGGCTCACTGTCAATGGATGACCTGAAAACAGGGACAAAAAACAAAATCATCTCCTTCCACATGGAGAGATAAGAGCTTGCTGTAGCTGTTAATTACTGCCTTTACACCACTGCAGAGAAGTCCCAGGATATTTTTTAAATGCATCCCTCTTTAACTGCCCTGTTTATTCTGGGGAAGAGCACAGGAGTGGTAAACTTTTAGGCAAAAGGATCAGTTTGCCAGAGTGCCTTTAACAAGGACATGAACTAAAAGATAAAGGCTGGAATGTCACCCAGAGAACAAGTTTAATACAGAAAGGATGAGTTGTACAAAATAAATAAATTAAATTGTTTATTAAACTGTTAACTGTAAACAGTTTATTAAACTGTTAAATTGCTTTTTTTTCAGAACTAGGAACTTTTGTCTCAGAACCTACCTCTCAGCAGCAGAGAATACAAGGAGAAAATAACTTTTATCACACATAAATACTTCCAAGAGCCAGCAATTCCCAGGAAAAGCTCTGAGTTCCCACCTATCTGCCTTATACATTTGAACTACCCAGCTATTTTGTCACTGTCCACTGAACAGATTGCTAGATAAATTCAACCAAGTTCTTAGAATCAGCTCAGAACAATCCATTTTGTTTCACTCTCCCTTATATTGCATCCTCTCTTTTCTAGCATTTTCTTCTAGCCTCCAATTATCCTTTGTATCTTATCATCTGTCTCTTCTCCAACAGTGAGAATTCTCAGTGAGGACTGAACTGAAATGATCACAATCACTTTCTACAGCTACTTTAGATTATCAGGATAGTTCTGTCTCCTGCTTCAGTCTTCACCTATATTCTAGTTTGTCTTTTTAAGACATAGTTACTACTGTTCTATCACACTAAGTTTCATCAAGGTTTTATACTCTTTCTCTGCAGTCCAGACCCAATACATAAAAATGTAATTTTTTTTTGTCTGAAAGCCTGTTAAAAATTTGTCCAGGCACACACAATCTCAAGATACTCACAATAAATTACTACAGTCTTATTTTTAAAACATACCAAGCCATTATCAAGAATTGGTGAGAATCAGTTTTGCTATTGGCTGAGGTTGTTTGGGGTTTTTTGTTAACTGAAAGTTAATGGGTCACAGCCATGGATCTGGTACACAGACTTGTAAAAACAACTGGTTTGCTTTCAAACCCAGAGCTGCTCCATTTATGTTGATGGCACTTCACAAACTGGATTTCAGCTGAAAAGCTTGAGGCAGGATTGATCAGAGATATCTGTGGCAATTAAGCTGCCTTCAAAGCACTAGCCAATAGTCTCCAAAAACCCAACAAGCTGAGAAGGTTGGTACAATATTCACCTCCTCACTAAATTGTATTTAAAATCCTACTGGCTCTCTGTTGTCTCAGTGTCTCCTTTCCAGCAGCTGGAGGTGCCCAGCAGTTGCAGTGATAGAGTCATTAATCTTGGAGAACTTGAGGCAATGCTCTGCAAGTAATGTTCTCTGAAAAGATGTTTTCTGCACTCAAAAAAGTTTGAGAACCCATAGTCTAGAACAAGTAGACACCAGCAGAGTATCAATAAAACACTCATCATTATCAGACACTTTCAGGCAGATTTGGCACCTCACACAATTAAAGCTGTTCACAAATCAGTGCTCCCTAGTGAGCTGTCTGTTCAGCTAAACATAAATTGGTGCATCAGTGTAATTACTCTGCGTGCTTTTCCTTTTATAACCCTCCTCACACAAGTCACAATGCTCTAAAGCAGCAGATTCTCATTCTGAGGAAAGGAAAAAAGAGGAAAAATAGATGCCAGTGCCTTAAAGAGCTCAGACCTAAGCTAAAACAATACCCTCTGAATTTCAAAACATCAGAGTTCTAACATATATAAAAACTCAGACATCTATAAAAAATCATTCATTTTTACCAAGACACAAAAGTAGGAAGGGCCAATGTTGAAATGATGAGAAAATGCTCAAAATGAGGCTGAATTTATCTCTCTCCAAAATAGTCAAAGCACATCTTAGCATTAAAAACCTCTTGCAGCCTAGGCTAGGATGCCATCCCCTTAGAAAGCAGCCACTGCAGCACTAAAACTGGAGGAAAGCTTTATGGGAGGAATGTCTTTTTCTTCCACTTTTTATAGCTCCACAATTTCTTTGTCCTTACTTAATGGTAATGGTCACATCCATCAGTTTATCAGTTACAATCGTGCCAAGGACATGGTGGCGAACTGCAGTGAGCGTCAGGATACTGGGAGAGGACCTGCAAATCAAAGGAACAAAGACAGGAATTCAAGGTCCCCTTCCCAAATAGGCAAATCTTATTAAGCAGAGTCTGTGCTCTCACCCCAGAGATTGAAATGCTTTATAAAGATGATACAGAAATTACACAGCAAAGCTGCAGTGCTGGGATGGTCATCTATTGGAAAGGGAGCATTTCCCAACTCGAGCCCCAGAGCAATTCCTTCCTTTGTGCCTTCTGCTTCCTCTCAAGCTAAAGCTGATTTGATTGATTTCATATGTCAAAGTGTCATTAAACACATCACCAGACCACAATCTATAAATAACTAATTAAACTTGCCTGACCAAGGAAGATCAGCACTGCTTGCTTGTGATAAGAATAAACATTTATTCAGCTTGCAAAAATGTGGAGAGCAGAATCAGATCACCAGAAGGTCACAGCACCAATGCAATAGTGGTAAGTGCCTCTTAGTAATCTTACTATCCTATCTTCTGCCTTTCAGCTCTCAGAAGAGACCAACAGTTTTCACTGGAATAACTCTTCTCTCTTACAAAGCAAACCCAAAACTAAACAGACAGAAAGCTGACACAAATACCCACCTGAAGTAATTAAAGCATCTTTAAACCCTATCATCAGTTGATTTTTACTACTTTTAAGATAGAAAGGACAAGAACACATGTGATACACCTTGCTAGAGCCTCCCTCTACACCTCCTGTCCTGCTGAGACAAGCAGGAGAAGGGAGCTGTATGGAAAATCCCACTGGCAGGTGGAAGGTGAGAACAGTCACTCTCTTACGTGTCGTAGGTGTAATACTCGTGTTCAAACTGGTGGCAGGAGCGCGGGGTCACCTCATACACACCTACAAACAGCACAGCAAAGAGTGACCCACTGAAAAACCCAACCTGGCTGAATTCTACACATCGCATGAGAGCAGAGCTACAGAAACAACTACAGAATTTGACTGTATATCTGCCTTTCACACAGACACCTCTAATGTGTCTGACAAACAGAACCCATATAAATGAGATTATTTTAACATGATCTTCCTTCATCAAAGTTGAAATACTTCCATCACCAAGAAAAGAAACAGTAACATCTTAATTCTTCGGTGAAGAACTAAATAGCAGAAGAAATGGAAGATTCTAAAAACTTGGAACAGATCATTTATATACAGATGTAATTAAAACAATGTCTTTCAGAAACCACAAAAATTTTTTTTAGTTCCCAGCAGTATTTGCTAACTGGTTATTTTTCATTTTTTTAAACTAATATTTTAAAGCTTTTACCTGGCTTTGAAAGACAGAATCTATTAACTCCTTTGGACAGATTATAAACACCAACATTCTCTGGTCCATTTCCATCCTGATAAAATTCCTGTGAAGCCACAGCACAACACATTATTAATAACTACCACACAACAAAATGAAAACAGTATTTGCCTAAAGACAAATCAATGCCATCTCTTTTGTAACACCTAACATTGTAAGACTATTTAACCAAACTTAAAAAAGAAATCTGGAAGCACTCTAAACATCCATGTTCCTGTGCTCTGTGACCCTCCAGAGACAGGAGAAAGCCTTGACTCCAAGCATAATCCTATCCACCTTCACAAGGTCATTACAAACATACAAGAACATTTGTTTCCTACATACCAGTGTGATTGCATGAGAAAGAGAACACCTCAGCATATATCCAGTCTGCCTGAATTCTACTCCTGACACATCTTCCTCCAAGACTTCCAATTCCAAAGACTTATTCTTCCAGCACCAGTCTTCATGTACAATGCTTACTAGAATATACACCACACAAAGCATTTTAGTAAGGTAAAACTGAGTAAATAAGGGCAGGTTTTGTGATATAAAAAGTTTGTGTGTCTCTAGCTTCCCTGACAATAATCTTCAAATATATATACATGACAATGCCTGTAACAGCAGACCTGGCTCACAGCACTGCAGCATCATCAGGAACCCAACACATCTATCAGGAAAGCTGTGCTATGAAAAGGAATAATGAAGCCTTCCAGCACCGTGGCAGGCAAAGCAGCCTAGAGGACATCACAACCTAAACCCACCTTAACCTGGTGGAAAGATGTATAAAGAGTGAAATCTATATACTCCTTCTACACCCTTCCCTGGAAAACAATTTATTTTCATAGGCCAAGGCAGGCTGGCCAAACTACAATTGTTCTTAGGAGCAACACTCTGGGAGCAGAACTAGTGTGTCTCTGTTCTCAGGCTTGGGACAAGCTAGTTCATGATAAAGCCCACCTCTCCCACACCAGCCACACAGACCACAAAACTCGGGAGCAGTAACCTTTGTGCTGACATATGGTTAAATATCCAACATTAAGAAAACCTCATGCACTGCTGTAAGGTGTTTGTCCAGATTCTCTCAAGTCTCACACCTGTGTTGGGCATAACTGCAAAAGGCATCCACGCTAGGAGAAGTGCTCAGATTAGGTCCCACACTGAGCCACAAGGTGCCCCCCGGGCAGTTCCCCCGCTCCTACCTTTGTACTTTCCCGGGAGCACGCCCTCGAAGGTGAAGGGCAGCGAGTCCCGGCCGGCGGCCAGCTGCAGGCTGCGCTTCTCGCCCTGCCGGCTCCCGGCCTGCAGCGTCACCGTCAGCTCTCCACAGGCATCTGGGGGAACACAGCGCCTGAGGGAGGCTGCACTGGGACAGGGGAACACAGCGCCTGAGGGAGGCTGCACCCAGGGCTAGGGGAACACAGCGCCTGAGGGAGGCTGCACCCAGGGCTAGGGGAACACAGCACCTGAGGGAGACTGCACCGGGGATGCAGGAACACAGCGCCCGAGGGAGGCTGCACCGGGCCCGGAGCACCACTAGGACACTGAAACACCCATCCCTCCCCTCCCAGCACAGCGTGTCCCCAGGTAAAACTTGCTCCTTAGGCACAGGTTTAACAGTGGTTTTTGGCGTTCTGCGGGATTTTGAGATTGTTAATTGTATTATCTTATCTAATGGTAAGAAAAAAACTGAGATCAACATTAAGTCCCTGGGTTCACCTCACTCTGCAGAGATTTAAGAGCCCAGTAAACACCTGCGAGACAGAACACAAAGTGCAGGGAGGATTCAGAGAGAAAAAAGGAACGGTAAAAAAGACAAAAATCAGGCTCCAATCATCTACAGAAATCAGTGGGTAATCAAGGAAAATAGCAGGAGAGAGGAGTCTTAGACTAAAATAAAGACAAAAAGCTTATGGAAGAGGACAAATGAAAGCTTCTGCCAACAGCTTGAGCATCTATCCTACAGTTTTTACATGCACTGCTTTTTTCTCTCTCTTTT
>WEIU01015149.1:1503516-1533676 GCA_013389925.1 Aegithalos caudatus
AATTTATACAACAGAAGTTGCGCAATAAAGAACAGAATTTTGTTTGAAGCATTGCGCAAAGTTATGTCAATATAAATATGCATCAGATAGGTGGAGACTATGTCTTAGGTGGGCGTGCTCATGTAAGTTTTATTGTATTAAAAAATATTGGTGTTACCCCGTTGGCGTGCTGAATTTGTGGAAAGAATAAACCATGTCTGCTTTCTAAAATCCACTCAGGGTGCTCAGAGAGCTCCCACCATCGGCGGTCGCGGGGCTCCGCCTCGGAGCGCGCCGCTGCCGCCGCCGTGNCCCGCGGGCCGGGCTGCGGCTCGGAGGGGAGGCGGCCGACACTCGGCGGTGCGGGAAGTTGTGTTTCTGTCAGGGCTGCTGTGGAGCGGACTTTGCCTCCCCGGGACGAGTGCTGGTTCGCCCGAAGGCCGAACAAACCGTACAGTAAATGTGATGAGCTGCGAGTGAGGACGCAGCCCGCACCCACTACAGAAATACCTTTAAAAGAGCTCTAGTGAGTCGATCAGTGCGGATTCGCATAGATTTCCATCCCCAAGGTTGATAAACTCCCATAATAGTTGGCGAGTCATTATCTGCTTCCTCTTTCCGTCGTGGGATCCCTGTCCCCAGCTTTGCTCTGCATTACGTCCTTCACTTCTGCATTGTTTCTGTTTCAGGACTGGAACCACACATGGCATCCAAACATCCCAGGATTGACCTGGTGCTTCGAGAGCTCCATCATTGCCTGCATCCCTTGTGCCTATCTTTGGATCTGTTTTCCTTTCTACTACTGGTACCTCCGACACAGAAACAAAGGCTACATCAGGATGTCCCACATCTTCAAAGCCAAAATGGTAAGGGTGAAGCATAGGGTTTGGTCCTAAAATTATCTCAACTTTCATGCAGAGCTTAACTTTCCTAAATTGTTAATTCTTTTGTGATGATCCACCTCTGTGAGTTTTTGGGGTTTTTTTATATTTACCAGCTCAGGTCAGTATAAATCAAGTAAAGTTTTAGGAAGATATGTCATGAGACCTTCACCCCTGTACTTGCATTTGATTCCCTGACACTTCCCATAACATTCTCTGTCCCAAACCTGATCTTCTACCTCTCCAGTCTTAATACCCAGCCAGCTTTGATGATTCAATTTGGTAGATTGTCCCAGCATTTCAGTTCATTCCAGTGTGTGGTTTTTTTTGTCTCTGCCCCAGGCCCTTGGATTCATCCTGGTAATATTGTGTTTTTCTAATGTCTTCTTCATGGTGTGGGAGAAAAGCCAAGGAATCCCACGGACCCCAGCACTCTTCATTAGCCCTGCTGTGGTGGGAATCACAATGGTAATTCCCCTCTTGTTTGCATCTTCATAGCCTAAATCCTTCCAGCCTGCTGGCCTAATTGTAATTTTATTACTTGCCTTCTCTGTAGACATTCTTGAGTGCAAAATTGCACATACAGCTTTTCAGTGTTAGCCTCTAAGGAACAGTACTGCAACTCTGAGCATCTTGAAATGTTTGGCCAATTAACTGATTTTTCTCTATTTTATTCATTAATTTGATAACAATGTTTGGCATTCCATTATCAGGTATTTATTTGGACAAATTTGTACTTCCTCACAGGTCCTTGCCTTGTTCCTTACCCAAGCAGAAAGAATGATGGGCATCCAGTCTTCAGGGGTCCTATTGATTTACTGGCTGCTCTCATTTATGGCTGCACTTGTGATGCTTAGTTCCAAAATTCAGCATGCCCAGGAAAGAGTAAGTGAAATCCCACACCTTTAATATTCAGACTACAGAGTCTCTAAACAACAGGGCTGGTTTTGTCTCATTGACTGCAAGGGGGAGAATCAAATTCCTCTTTTAAAATATGTGCTGAGAAAAATGATTCATGACACTTTATATTTGTGGTGGATGTTTATTTGCAGAGGTAGAATATGAGAAGCTCTTTCTCTGCTGGTTAAACATGAAGGTTCTTAGCTCATTTTCACCAGCATTCTGTTCCTCAGGGCTTCCTAGAAGACCATTTCCATCATGTTACAACTTACCTTTATGCTGGCCTGGTGCTAGGAGAACTTGTGTTATTCTGCTTAGTTGATCACCCTCCCTTCTTCTCTAAAGCTGACAACAATCCTGTAAGTATAAAGTAGCTTTTCCTAATGCTTTGCTTCATTGCTGAAACAGGATTTTAAATATATGGGGATATATACACAGGCACATGAGTATCTGGGTGATGTAAGATGCATCACTCTGTAAAACAGTTTTAAAGGGTAACTGGCAGAATTTGGGTAACAGTGCTCTGTCTCTCTATGTTAGTTTTTCAGAATTAAAGACCTATCCATATTCATGTTTCTTGTCTCTGAAACCAGTGGACAGGGCTTCTATTGCTTCCCCTAGTGCTGCTCTCCTGTGCTGCAGTACTCTGTTGGTGGTATGAGTGTGAAAAAGCTCTGTGCTTAAGGAAAGAAATGTCTCAGGGTACAAAGAATTTTGTTCTTTGTCCTTCCATCTGAGACATTATGCCAAGTCAAATTCTCCAAAATCTCCCAATCCCACTGAGCCTCCACAATACACTTAACTCTGGTTCAATGAATGGGGAGGGGGGATAACTCTGATGGCTTTTCCTGGGGAAGCACAGAAGGGAACTATATTCATCTGACACATGCCCTTTTCTGTATATAAATATCACACATGTTTTCTCTCCCATCAGAATCAGTGCCCAGAAGCCAGCAGCTCTTTTCTTTCCAAAATCACATACTGGTGGTTCTCTGGGTAAGAAAACAGAAGATGTGGTTTTGCTACAATATCAGAAAAAAGCAGCAGCATCAGAGATCAGAGAGGGTGTAGATGGCAGCCAGTAGGAAATATCTCAGCCCCTGAGGTAGCTTATGGACTGAGGATTTAAATTATTTCTTTAAATTATTTCTCTTGTGAGGTATTCTCACAAGATCAAAATATAAAAATTTAATTTACTTTTCTCAAAATAGTTTAAAACACAAATTTATGATTCTACATAATTCTCTTCCGCCTCCTAACTATCCCTCCAGTCCCCTCCCAATCTTGAAATAGATCTCATCAATCTCAAAAAATCTGTACAGCGACCACAGCCCTCTCTGCCTGCCAGACCTCCCTGTAACAAATGCTGGGAAAGGGGAAAACAGTGAATAGGCCCAGTGCTGCTGAGCATTCAGAAGTACAACAATTATTCCTTAATGCCCACTGTGATCAGGTCTCATCTGGCTTTCATGGAGCCCAGAGAAAGTTAAACTGAACTTTCTCCACTACCCAAGACTCTGAGTATGGACTAGAAATGAGGGCTGACCTGCAACTCCCCATTGTGCTGCCAGAAGGTAGCCTAGGGATGCAAAGCAAAACTGCTGTTCCTGGACATTGATGTTTATTGTGGGGCAGGACAGTCCTGAGCAGGGCTGTGATGTCCTGTCTGTGCTCTCTGTGCTGCACTGCCTGCATTCCCATGTTCTGGAAGTGCCACACACAGCACAGGTCGTGCTGTGCTCCCCTGACTGCAGTCTGTGTCCTCCAGGCTCCTCTGGAAAGGCTCTCAGCAGGCCTTGGGGGTGGATGACTTGTGGCCAGTGAGGAAACAAGACTCCTCTGAAGAAATTGTTGCCTGGGCAGAGAGAGAGTGGAAGAAGTGTCACAGCAGATCCCAGCAGTGAGTATTTGATCTGGAGAAAACATCATGGGCTGAGCTGGGCAGTTCTAAATGATCTATTTCACTCCTGGAAGCATAGAACTAACTTTCTGTAAGAGGGGTCAGTTTTTGATGAACTTTTACACTGGATGTGGGATGAGACCCAGTGTGAGATATTTAGTGATTTTTTGAAGGTACAAAATTCCCAGGCTT
Source organism: Aegithalos caudatus (assembly GCA_013389925.1). Lineage (NCBI taxonomy): Eukaryota > Metazoa > Chordata > Aves > Passeriformes > Aegithalidae > Aegithalos > Aegithalos caudatus. Next base: position 1,507,369 of record WEIU01015149.1, read on the forward strand.
TCTCCAGTTGTAGGTAACTTTCCCATTGTTTCTTCCATCAGGAAAATGGAGTCTGCTTCATTTAAAAAGGGTCAGAAAACTGAAAGTGGCACAGCAGAAGCTGAAGAGACAGAGGCTCTACTGCAATCAAAGCACAGTCAGAGCGGGCCCTTACTGGGAATGTTCTGGAGCATGTTTGGAACTTACTTCCTTCTCAGCACTGCCTGCTTAGTTATCTGTGATGTCTTCTTGTTCTCCACCCCCAAGGTACTGAGGTATGTGCACATTTATAATGCATTTCTGTCACATGTACAAGATTGCTGTGTGCATGAGCTCAGAGATGTGTCTGTCAGCACCAACAGACACAAACAACGACCTTTTGAAATTTTCTCTTGCTGATGAAAGGAGCTCAGGTGTCATTTGTGCTAAACCCACTGTCAAGTCAGGAGGAAAAGACACAAAGCCACTGTGTGAAGCTGTGCACACTGCACTGTCCTCCAACAATGGGAAGGACAGGATGCACCAAGCCATTGACAGCTTCACTAGAACAGCAGTTATTTGATGGTTCTAAATATTACATCAACTGCCACTTGCTGTAGTCTAAAAGCTCCATGTTCCCTGGCTAATAAAGAGCACATCTGTGCATCCTACACATCTTAAATAGCTTTTTTAGTTGATAAAATGCTTTGTGGGTTCTGTTGGTACAACACCAATCTGCATTACCTTATATTTTCATGGGCAAAATCCTTTCTTAGTCATTAAAGAGTAGAAGTTCTGGAAATGTCAATGACTCCCTTAGATTACAGCTACCACTTTGCATATTTCTGACAAATTCCTGAAAATCAGGAGCCATACTTAACACTGAAAATGAGGTCTACACAGAGAGGATGCTGAGATCAGAGATTGCTTCAAAACCACAAGTAGCTAAATTTCAAAAATCAGGATATGTTCAAATTCTTCTGCTACTTACTGATAAACCTCAGCCAGAGAGGATACAGCAAAATCACCAATATTTCTGCGAGGTTATCTTTGTGTATGTAATATTTCATCAGTTCTGTGTGGAGTCAGCAACATTTTGCTCTTGCAGCCTTTTCCTGAAGTTCATTGAAGATGAGGCAGCCCCGAGCTGGCTTGGCTATTTCTATGCCTTCAGCATGTTCCTGCTGGGCTGTCTCCAGACTCTGTTTGAGCAACGCTTCATGTACATGTGCCTTGTGCTGGGGCTGAGGCTGAGAACTGCACTAACAGGGCTGGTCTACAGGAAGGTGAGGCTGCAGCTCCTTTTTAGCTTTGTTTTTTGCTACCCCTACCTTAGCAGAAATGATGGACATTGTTCACACCAATGTCAGGGGAGATGTCAGTAGTTTTAGGATGTAGCTGTCCTGTATTCATCTCTGAGCAGTACATGTCTCAGAGCTTCCCTAAGAAGGAAAAACCAAGAAAAGGAAAGAGCAAAAATCAACATGAAATTATGCTGTAGATGATGGCTGGGGACAAGGAGTAAATGCTTCATCTCAAAGTGAAGTCCCATGGCCCAGGTAGCAGCATGGTTTCAACAACTGGGATTTCACATTTTTCCCCCTCTCTTTGCTCTTTATGAGAAAAAGAATGTTGTTTGACTTTTGGACTAAAGCTGTTGTTTGATGATGTCTTTTCTTTCTTCTCTGCCATGTCTAGATCCTGGTTATGTCAAATGCCTCAAGGAAAGCAGCAACCACAGGTGAAATTGTTAATCTGGTATCTGTTGATGTGCAGAAGCTAATGGATCTGATTATCTATTTTAATGGGACCTGGCTGGCTCCCATTCGGATTATCATCTGCTTTGTCTTCTTGTGGCAGGTAAAATATGACAGTATTTATCAATCCCTTTCTATTCTAATTATCAAAGGAAAAAGGAGGTTTCAAAATTCTACTTGCTGGTTTGAAATTACATGAAGTTGCCCTATTTTTCTTAGCTCTGTAGCATGGTGCATTCACTTTTCTTACTGAAAGATATTTTTATTGATACAGAATCCTTGTCTGATCCTTCAGTTCATCTTCTCACCTGTGTATTCAGCACTCAGTTCCTTTTAGGAGACTTTGAGTATGGTTATTGTGAGCTGACTGATAAACTTCTGCTTCAGATCTTCCTGTCACCTCTCTTTGTAACCAAAAGGTGGTGGCCCAGTGTAGGCTGAAAGTCCAGTCCCAGCTTCTTGGCATAGCCCCAGAACATAATGGGGAATGGTCTGAAATAGCAATTTGACATACTTCATCCTAAGGCCTGACTGCCACAAGATCAGTGAAGGAGCTTGAGGCAAAGTTACATGTCATTCAGAAAGAGTTTTGGATGCTTTGAATTTCAGAGGTATCAAGGAGTTTAGCAAGGAGAGAGCAAAACCTGAATTAGAAATAATGGATGATAGTCGAAAAGATCCATTTTTAATCAATGTATGGTATTTCCTCAGCAGTACAAAGCCCTATTTAGTCCCTGTTTTTGGCAAATGGAAGTCTGAGCAGTATAGAGACAGGTGATTCACAGGAGCTCTCCAGAGGCCTTTGAGGCCTTCCTTTACTGCCCAGGATGGATTGTGCCTCGTGTCTGGCAGGATGCTGTGGCTGTGAAAATCAGTAGCCATGGTAGAGACTGGTGAGAAGTCATCATCCCTTTTCTAATGACATTGACAAGCTGAATGTGGTTGGAGCATAATTCCACTTCCTTTGCTGGTGTTACCAGGCATTTGTGCAGACAATACCTGTAACTGTGTGTGCACCAGCACTCCCCTCTCCAGCCGTCCCTAGGGAGCTGTAACTAACCCATGAGAGTTGATACACAATTGTTACGAGCGCTGGGATCCAAGAGCTGCCCCGAGATAATGGCACAGGACAATGCCACACTTCCATCTCGTGGCTGGGTTCCTTGTGCCGCAGGAACACCTCCCTGAGGTTTGGTTTGTGTGCTAAGGCAAACCTGGCGCTGTCAGGGGTCCCTTACTGTGTGCAGCCACGAGATGTCCTCCCGAGCACAGCCAGGAGCGCCGGGCCAGCGGGCACGGCTGGGATCCCAGCGCGCCCCTGGATCTGCGCCCACCCAGGGAAGGGAGGGAGAGAACCCAGCACTGCCCGGTGACAGGAGTTATCCTGCTGGCACTGTGAACAACACACAGAGCTCAGCAGCACAGCTCCCAGGAAAGGAAAAGCCAAGATTAGAGCAAAGGCTTAGCCAGAGGCATGTTATGCACAAGTTCAAATAAGAGGGAAGGTGAGCAAGGGAACAAAACCACTTTCCTAGTCATCACCAGAAGTTCCTTCTCTTTCCTTTTTTGTCTCCTGGCAGCTTCTAGGGCCATCTGCCTTGACTGCAGTTGCTGTATTTCTTTTTCTTTTGCCTCTGAATTTTGTGATCACCAAGAAGAGGAGTCAGTTTCAGGTATATTTTGCTTCATAAAAATGAAGTGGTTTACTGAGTCGTGTGATTAATTATATTTATTATTCATGTTTACCATGATTGTCTGAAGTAGCATAGAGGATTTGAAGCCTGCAAAATTTCTTGAAATTTAGAGTAAACTCTTCCATGTTCAGCCTTTTACTGTTTGCCCTACTTTTCTGTTGTTTTCATGTACTGCCAGTAAAAATAAAGCTCTGAAGATGAAAAGTAAAATATTTCCCAGCCTGGAAGATTCATAAGCAAAACAGTATATACAGCTCAACTGCAGGGAAATTTATTCAGGACTTGGAGGCAGGAATAAGGTATTTTTCTTCAGAATAATTGCACCATTAAACATTCAGCCTATTAAATGATAAAACTCAAACATTTATTACAGGAAACCCAGATGAAACATAAGGATGAGAGGGCCAAACTCACCAATGCCATTCTCAGTAACATTAAAGTAATCAAACTGTATGGCTGGGAGAAAACCTTCATGGAGAAACTGTGTGGAATCCGAAAGCAAGAACTTCAGGCCTTAAAAAGATCTCAGATTCTCTTCTCAGCATCCCTAGTTTCTTTCCATTCATCAACTTTCCTGGTGAGTGATCACCTTCCTACATAAAACATAAAACCTTTTTCTTTGTACTCCTGCCTGGGCAGATTTTTCCTATGGACAGCTAAAGATTATATTTGCCTGGAGGAGCTGGAGGTCACAGCTGTGGCTGCTGCACCAAAACCTCCTTAAAGCAGAACAAACATCCAGTGACCAATCCTGCTTGTGTCACCAACAGGCCAGGCCTTTGCAGGACAGGCACCTGGAGGTGATAGCCTGCATTTCACCAAATGGATCCCAGAGTCTGGAGGGGCCTGTCACCCTTGAACCATGCTGAAGCAAGTGGTTTGCTTGTCCTTTGCTCCCTTTCAGGTGACATTTGTCATGTTTGCTGTGTACACCCTGGTGGACAGCACACACGTGCTGGATGCTGAGAAGGCCTTTGTGTCCCTGACACTGATCAACATCCTCAACACTGCCCACTCCTTCCTGCCCTTCTCCATCAATGCTGCTGTCCAGGTTTGCTGCAGGCCCTGTTCCTCTTCCTTGGGCCAAAGGGGTTTTTTACATATCCCATTAACAGGTAAAGGCAGGGATTTCTTAGGGCTCTGCACATCAGCTGTTTAATTGCCACTGTGAAACAGTGAAGTGCAAGGGCTTGCAGCTAAAGGTACTTTGTGGCATTGATTTTCAGAAAGGCTCCTTTGCATTGACAAAATAGTCAACAAGAACTACTCCTAAGTCTTTTGTAGCTCAGTACAAGCACACTTAGATCTCAGAGGGGCTTCCAGTTCTGTTTTTAATCACAGAAATCAGAATAGGCAGAGCAAAATCTCCATAGGGGAGACCCTGGTAGTCCAGGCCAGAGAGAAAATTCATTCAGTTCATTCGTTCAGTAAGAAATTGGGAAATTCATTTCCCTCTTACACTTCAAGACTGTCACAGATTTTCATGTACAGAAGCAATCACTGGAAAGATTGCAGGAAGCATTGGATGAAAAAGCACCAATTTCACTGAACCAGAAGCACAGGGAAGGATATGAGGGTTTTCCTAAGCTAAGTGGAAATAAATACAGGTAACAAAAAGAGAAGCTGCCTTTGGCCATCTAAGCCAACAGCATCTGCAGATAGCACCACTCAATATTCTAAGTGGGTCATCAAGCTGAGTCTTCACTTTGGGTTTTTACTCCCTTTCTACACTAAACCTTATTTTCTTCTGTGTGCTGCTTCATTTCAGGCCAAAGTTTCCTTAAACCGTTTAGCAGCTTTTCTGAGTCTGGAAGAATTGAATCCTGAGAGCTCAGGAAGAAACACTTCTGGCTGTGGTGAGCTTTTATGTTAGCACTTTTGTCTTATAAGAGGAGTAATTTCTATTGTTCAGCTTCTAAGGGTGTATACCATAGTCAAGACAAAAACATTTGTCCCTTACTATCACTTTATCTCTCTGGCCTCATTATTTCTTACAATTAAATCTAATCTGGTGATTTACCCCTTCTTTTCACACTAAAGGTTGATTTTCTGTACACATAAGTACATAAAATTACATAAATTGGGACATTTCTGTAGATATTGTAGATATCTTTGCATTTACAAGTGGTCTGTCTCTGTTTTAGTGCAGGCAAGTATCACCATAAGAAATGGGACTTTTTGCTGGAGCAAAGAAACTTCTCCTTGTCTTAGAAGGTACAGACTTACCCTTATCATCTCTCAATACTGTAGGTAAGGGTGGATGCTGGATCAACTGATTCCTCAGGGCCCAAGTGAAACCAGGGTGGAATATCCAGAGGCTTCTGAGTTTGCTTCATATTCAGTGTTGAATTCTGAAAATCATAAAATCAGAGAAGACATAATTTTGCTTTTATGTTGAGGAGCACATAAATGGGAGGGTGTCTGTCTATATCTGGATGTTGCCTTATTATATGGAGACTGTTTTCTTTATCCAGTTTTCTTGCCTAAATATGAAATTACAGTGATTTAAGGCAAAAAAAGGTAGAACAGATAGAATGCACATATTATATATGACATCACTACATGCTTATTTCAAAAGGCATTGACATTTTAGAAAAGAAAAGGTTTGATAAGTTCTGATGTTCAGGAATGTTCTATATCCAGTGCTTTGGGCTAGCCTATCTCCTGAGTGGGGATCTGGGTATGAAACCCAGATGGGGATGAGGATGTGGATGAAGACTTTCTGGTTGGAGGTGTCTGAAGGGGTGAAATCAGGGATTTACTCAATACATACCCAACAATAGCACAAATTTTGATAACCATTGAAATTATTTATTACAACTGTTTTCTTTTCAGAAAGTGTATGTAAAATGTGGTAAGAGGCTGATTTTTTTTCCCCCCAGCATAGATCTCAGCGTGCCCCAGGGCTCTCTGCTGGCTGTGGTGGGGCAGGTGGGGGCAGGCAAGTCCTCCCTGCTGGCAGCAGTGCTGGGAGAGCTGCAGGCCATGGATGGCAGCGTGACTGTCAAGGTGAATTTTCCCCTAAGCCTCTGCTTCTAGAATTTGGCTGCTTCCAGGAGCTGTAAGGTATTAAGCACTGCTTCAGGTACTTGAGGAAAAGCCATTTACTGCTGAATTTTAACAGAGGCTGTATGTATCAGTCCACATTTAATTATCTGAAGGTGCTGCAGACCTCTCAGATGAGCCTGAACTTTGGGAACGGGAGCTGGAATAGTACTTCAAAGATCCAGTTCTGTTTCCCCCTCTGACAGGGAGCTGAAGTGTCATCCTGGTAAATTACATCCTGTAGTAGTTGCACCTCTGTTTACTCCCCTGTAAGATAATAACAGTGCAGACTCACATTTTGCAAAGACTTCTGAGAGCTGTCAGTGGTGATGATCATTCCAGATTTCCATAACTGAGAAAGTTTCTCTTCTGAGATGGATCCTCACAGTGCCAAGTTGAGCTTATGGAAAAGTGTGCTAACATTCTTCCACTTTTATAGGACACTGCAGCTTATGTCCCCCAGCAAGCTTGGGTTCTAAATGCTTCAGTGGAAGATAATATTCTGTTTGGGAAAGAGATGGACGAAACGTGGTTCAATAAAGTGACAGAGGCTTGTGCACTGCACCCTGATTTGGAGACCTTTCCTGCAGGGCAGAAGAGTGAAATAGGAGAAAAGGTACTGCCCTGGGTTTATGCTTTGGCCAACTTTTCCCTCAGTAGCTACAACTTCAGGTGTCCTACTTAAAACATCTGAGTAACTACAACTTTGGGAACTGTGATGAGAACTAAACTCACAAGAGGCAGGTGCTCAGGAATTTCTGGAAAGCTGGGCCATGATGTCATTTAATTTAAGCCACCTTCTGATAGTTAGATTAACCATAGATATGAGAGATGGTTTAAGACAAGAATCAACACATCCAGGTCATTTTTGGGTGCTCCTTTGCAGGAGAGAAGAGTTGTTGAAGAGACTCTGCCTCTGCAAAAGCCCTATGTGGAGGGAGGGAGGGAGGTGCATTGATTTAAAAATAAGGAAGTCATAAAGGCTCAGTGTAAAAGGGAGTCAGCAGGAGGTAAATATGCTGCAGCTTTGAAATAAAGAGTGACTGTATTTTCCAGGGCATCAATCTGTCTGGAGGGCAGAAGCAGAGGGTGAGCCTTGCTCGGGCCGTGTACCAGAGGGCCTCGCTTTACCTGCTGGACGATCCCTTGTCAGCTGTGGATGCCCACGTTGGGCAGCACATTTTTGAGCATGTCCTTGGACCCAAGGGCTTACTGAAGGACAAGGTGTGCTATGAACCCAAAATGTAAACAATTGCACAATGTCTCTAGTTAACAGAGCCCCCAAAATGTTTACAGTAGGATGGGTTGTTCAGTTTATCAAAGGCTCCCAAATGTTTTTTACAGTGGCAGCAGGGGACTGGGGAACCTCTGCAGGCCACACAGCACCTGCAAGTCCTGCAGGGAATTCCACCCAGGAGGAAGAGGAAGGCTGTCTTTATCCTCATGCAAACCACATGCCTCCTGCCAGCCTTACTTCCCAGCAGGTTTACAGTTCTTTTGTTCTTTTTACAGTTCTTCTGTGAACATCCTTCCCTCCTTTTCAAATTTAATTCTAGCACAGTTCAGAAGAGCTGCCTAATTTTTTCCAAATTCTATCACCATGTCTAATCCCATTACTTTTGAACAGTTCAGTGGCACCTTTACAGTTTTCATCACTTAAACACTATTCCATTCTTTTTGCATTGGTTGTGTTTTGTTTTTCCTTGGTATTCCTTTGCTGTCAAGCAGTCTGGATAACAAACATGGTTACATGAGAAGGGATGCTAGGGCAGCTCTGTTGGATTCACACTATAAATAGACTAGAAACACTTGATTCAGTTTCACATTCTAGAAGGAAAACAGGAAGAAGGCAATTTCTTGCATTAACAAGTCCAATTAAAACAAACATATCTGATTATAAATACCTTTCTCTCCATGAGGATTGGTTGCAAGTATCAGAATATAATTACTGTATTCAAACAGAATGACTGCCTAAGAAGAATGTATCAGACTTAAGGTATACTCAAAGAGCTTGATTGTTATTGTAAATGCAGAATATACCAATTTATCTGGGGGAAAATTACTTTTCTTATGTCTTTTCCTCCAATTATCTGTGCAAATATGCTCAGAAATATAAATAAAAGGAAATGCCCTTTAATTCCATTCCAGCTGATGAATTTTTGAGGCCTAAATTTGACCCTGAAATTCTGATACCAGTACTGACAGCAGAACAATTGTAACTGTTCCCTCTTTATTCGAGCAGACTCGTGTGCTGGTGACTCACACAATTAACATTTTGCCTCAAGTGGACAACATTGTTTTTCTGGTGGATGGAATGATCTCAGAAACTGGTTCCTACCAAGAGCTTCTGCAGAGAAACGGGGCCTTTGCAGAATTTCTTCGTTCACACGTTCCTGCAGAGGAGAAGCCACGTGTTGGTTTTCCAGGTAACCCAGATGGGTTGGAATCATTCTTCCAAGGTCTGTCAGTCAATTGTTCCCTTCACATCACATCTGTTTTATTATGGACATTTAAAGCAGACATCCAATCACACTAAGGTGTTGCTTTGTGTGGGGAAAAATATGCCTGTCAAATCAGCTGATTCATCACCTCAAAACTGGTTCTTGAATCCTTATTAGTAGACAATAATCATGCAGTAAACTATCACCTACTATATGTGCAATTCTTCAAGCCTCACCTTGATATTTCTAACTTTAGAAATTTTTAATGAATCTTTCCTCCATAGTACCTGTCTTGTAAAGGCTATATAGGACAAAACAGGATTCTAAAGCATTTAGAAAAAGCTACATTTATTTCACAGCTATGGGAGACACCAAAGGCACTATCACCACTGGAAATGGTCCATCTCAGGAGAAACCCCTCAGGTAAGCTTAAAGCAGTCTCAGACACTGAAGAATTTACTCCAGAAGCCCACACAAGCCTACATGGAGGCTCTGAGGATGATACAGGTTTGGGATTGAGCTGTAAATAAATAACAAGAGTAAACCAGCAAAAAACTGAAGAATAGGTAAAAACCTGCTCCTGAATGTGGAGGTTGACTGACATTTCTTTTGTATTGCACAAGGAGGCAGACCTGAGGTCAGGTACAGGCTCCTTGCTACATTTAGTTGCTGATCACTTCCCTGTGGGGCTGTGAAGTCAGACTCATCCCAAACCAGCCTCAGAGTGAATGCTTTAAGCCTCTGCTCCTCAGTGCTCTGACAGAGCCCAGTCCCTGTGACAAACAAGGACAATGGCTGGGGTCACTCTGGAGGACCTGAAAACTGCAGCCCTCAAAACAGGCATGGATTTAGGGGTGGATGGGTGGCTAAAAACTGAAAGGATTTTTGTTTTCTTCATCAAGTGGTGATTTAGTAAAATCTGCTGTGGGAAGGGAAACCATTCCTGTGAGCCAAGACTGCACCAGTGCTGCAGCCAGCAGGGGAGCATTGACCAAGGCAGAGACAACTCAGCACGGCAGGGTAAGCACAGCACCTCCCTGCAGAGGCTGGGACACCTTCCATGGGGACAGCACACCATGGCAGGCAGGTCAGCTCCCTGCCTCAGCTAACCACAGCCAGGGGAGTCACTGGGCTGTACAGGTGTGCCCTGTAACTGAGACAAGGACATACTATACTGACAATAAAGGAGAGCGAGTCAGAAACCCCAAAGGAGGCAGCTTTTTCTTTAGGGAAGCCCAGCACTCACCAGACTGGGATCTCCTCAGCTCTCCTGATCAGCAGGTCCCCACACAAGTGTGGACAGGGCAGTTCTCTCTCACACCAACACAGGAAAACCACTGCCTGACATAAAGCCTTACCTGCAATCCAAAAGTAACATGAGCCTATTGCATAACATTCATCAGTTGATAGTGATCATTGATTAATGATTTCTTTAAGTATGCCTTCATTATTCATCCACGAGGCAAACAAAACAAGAATCAACACGGTTGCCATGGCTGTGACAGATAACAGAGAAATGCCATGATAAATCACTCCTTGCTGCAGAGCTGCTTGTTTTTTGCTAACAACCTCCCTCCTCCCAACCTCTGCTGTGTTTCCCCACTTGCCTCTCTCCAGGTCAGTGCTGGGGTGTGTGGAGCCTACCTGCAGGCGATGGGCAGGGCCCTGTGTGTGTACATTGTCCTGTCCTTCACCTGCCAGCAGGCTGTATCCTTCTCACGGGGATACTGGCTCAGCCTCTGGGCAGATGAGCCTGTGCACAACGGGACACAGCAGCACACACAGCTCCGAGTGGCAGTCTTTGGGGCATTAGGAGTCGTTCAAGGTTCGTTTAAGTTGTTCACCTAATTTTTCTCTGTATTCCCACCTCCCTTTCCTATATCTAGGATGGTTTCTCAGAATTTAAACAAGTGCATACCCTTGGGCTTTCAGCTTCCTGGGCTCTTGGTCCCAACCGTAAATGTTTTTCTTTTTTATCTCTTTTTATCCTTCCAGCATAAATTGATCATATCAAAGTGCAAGTGGGGGCTTTTCTTCATGCTGAATGAAATCTTAGCTTAGGTCACGTAAATGAGAAAAAGAGAGAAACTTGTGGACTTTTAAGTTTCTTTTTCTTTTAAAATAGCCACAATTCTTTTAGTTACTCTATTTAAAAAGAAAAAGAATATCACTGAGAAATTTAAAGTAATCCCAGTCAAGCTTATTTTGTGATGAATGAATAATTTGTCCTGCATGTTTAAGTTCCTGAATCCATGCTCCCCCATCAAGCTGGCTTGGAAGGCCTTTAACCACTCTAACTACCCTACAGAAAGGGCAGCTTACCCTGCAGCTCTGAGGCTTGGTTTAATTCCTGCTGAAGAGAGGCTGAATTCCTGTTGCACCTTCCTGAATGCACGCTGGTGCAGCATTCACAGGACTAAGTGGAAATCACCACCTTGCAAAGGAGAACCCAGCGTGGGTTTGTTCAGACCTAGCAATAATAATTCCTTTTCTCTTCCAGCCCTTGGCAGGTTTGCCTGCACAGCAGCAGTGCTGCTGGGGGGTGTCCTGGCCTCACACCAGCTCTTCCTGCAGCTGCTGAGCAATGTCATGAGATCCCCAATGCTGTTCTTTGAGCAAACACCCATTGGACACCTGCTGAACCGCTTCTCCAGAGACATGGATGCTGTTGATTCTGTCATCCCTGACAAGCTGAAGTCTGTGCTGGGATTCTTGTTCAACTTACTGGAGATCTACCTGGTGATTGTGGTGGCTACACCATGGGCAGCAATGGCCATAGTGCCCTTGACTGTTCTTTATGCAGCATTCCAGGTAGGAGCTGACAGACACACACACAGGAGAGGCTGAAGCAGCACAGCCATGTCCCTGCAGAATGCCTCCTTCCATTTCTTAGGAGTGAGGGCATGCAGAAAGTAGTTTCATCATCTCAAGTTGCATCTGAGCAAGAGTGAAGTCAGTCCCTTTCCCACATCACCTCAGCCTTCCAAAGCACCCCCACAGCCCTCACAAAGGCTTGTGGTTTTCTGATGTCAAAAACAAATCCTACCTAGGGCTATATCCCTCATCTCCATTAATGTAAATCACATGAAGACCACAAGCATTTTACCTTTCCTGCAGAATCCCTACACTACTTTTTAATATAGCCATGTTTGCCAGCCAAGTCTGAACTTTGGGAAAGGGCAAATACATCTCTGTTGTCCATCAAGCAGAAGGCTCAGCTGCAGGAGAAACTGAGTGGGTTCACAGAAGTTTTGTGGATTCACAGCACCCTGGCTCCTTTGCCCCAACCACAGGGTTATTCCTAATAAAGACAGAACAAAGGTAGAACATTGCCTTATCCTTTAGGAGCATCTCCACAGCACAGAAGGTTTTGTAATACAAGGATAGTACCAACTATTGCACTTGTTGAGGCCTCCACAGAGACACGAGCCTCCTAATGAGTCTCCCTTCCCCTGCCCTTGTGCCAGCACTTCTATGTCAGGACCTCGTGCCAGCTGAGGCGCCTGGAGGCTGCCAGCAGGTCACCCATCTGCTCCCACATCTCAGAAACCTTCCAGGGCAGCAGTGTCATCCGTGCTCACCAAGACCAGCAGAGGTTTATCTCAAAGAGCAATTTCCTAGTGGATGAGAACCAGCGGATTTGCTTCCCTGGAGCTGTTGCTGACAGGTACAATTCTGCCCAGCAGCTCCATGGGTGTTGTGTAAGGGAGAGGGCACCCAGAAACAGCTCTGTGCTCCCCTCTCCTGCAGGTGGCTTGCTACAAACCTGGAGTTCCTGGGCAATGGCATCGTGCTGTTTGCAGCCCTGTTTGCAGCCATGGGCAGGACACAGCTCAGTCCAGGAACTGCTGGCTTCTCCCTTTCCTATGCTCTCCAGGTAACCTAGTGTGGAAATAATACCATGCTGGCCTTTATCAAAAGCAACTGCATTTTAATTTGTATTATGAACTATTTCTGTGCCTTTCTAGATGCCTTTTCCTACCAAAGCCTGCTGTCATTGTGAAATCCAGAGCATCTGGAGCACACGGCCCCTTAGGGAATGCACCTCATAAACAGATGTATGGGCCATCTTCCTCCTCCTGCACCTGAACTTAAATATAAGTCAAAGCAAGCCCTGGGCAGCTGAAGCAAGGTCTTCAGCACCTATCTTACCTGCTTGTAGATTAGTTGCACAAGAGCCTAAGAAATAGCTACACCACCTTTTAGCATCTAAGTCAGAAGCATTTCATTCTTTATAAAAAGGCTGAAGGGGCTGTGGCAGGACCTGGCTTCACTTCAGCATTTTAAGGTTTTCTGATGTAATCTAATTTCTCATATAATCAGCTGATGAGGAGATCTTTACAAAGAAACACTAAGACAAAGTACCAGGTAACTCCTGAGCTCATTTCATCTGCCCTAATGCTTCTTTTCCAATGTGGCAGATAACTGGTGTTCTGAACTGGATGGTTCGCTCCTGGACAGAAGTAGAGAACAACATTGTTTCTGTGGAGAGGGTGAGAGAATACCTGAGGACTCCTAAGGAGGTAACTAATCCACTATTGAACTTACTAGAAGGGGCTGAACAGTTCTGCAAACTGAATGAGTAACTTTTCTGTTCCATCTGAAAAACCTCCAGTTTTCCCCTTCTACAAGGCCAGTCATGTTTCCTTTAAAGAACTGTAGCATTTGGGTTTTATCCAACTGACTAGACTCATTTTATAACCTCTGATCATTATTTCCTTAAGACAGTTAGGCATTGGATTGCCATTAAAATAGCTTCACTTGTTAACACTCATGGAATGAGACATTTCCTGCCCATATTTGGAGTATTTATTATGTGACTTCAGATGTAACTCTGTGAGAACTAATGGCTCCTAGATAGCCTTTCAGCTGCTGAACTCTCCAGTGCAGTAATTTTTGTTCCATAATCATGAAAATTATCCAATCTCCATATGCTGCCCTCAGAGAAGAGGTTTTCACAGTCCTGTTTATAGGGGCATGCAATTTTTTTTGAACCACTTGGTGTCAGAACTCTGACATGCAAGCAATGTTCATCCCCATTTTCAGTAAAGAAAATCTGACCAGCATCTTTGGATAAAATAAAAAAGCCAACATCTGCAGTATCAAAGTTAGAGGCCTTTTTCTGGTTTGGAAACAGCAGATTGGGGGGAAGTTGGCACAGGTGTCTTCATGAACTGGCCATTCCAGTATTGCCACTTGATTGGGTAACTTAAATCAGCCTCCAACTCTGCTGTTTGCTTCCATCCCTTCAGGCACCCTGGACTCTGAATGGCAAACTTCAAGGGCAAGTTTGGCCCACTGAGGGAAGGATTGAATTTAGAAACTACAGCCTGTGCTACAGGCCAGGTCTGGAGTTAGCACTGAGGCACATCAGTGTGACCATCAACGGGCACGAGAAGGTAAAAAGCCACTCCTTAGCAGTGTGAGCAGTGCTGGGCATGAGCAGATCCAGGGGATACAGCCCCTGCCTGCACCCAGGGACAGCAACCTGGCAGCAAAGCAGGAGCCCATCTCCCACACTGCACACCTTGTCCAGCTTATTGCAGTAAAGGAATTCCAATTTTTCAGTCTAGTCCCACATCAAGGCCCTCTTCCAGCTGTTAAGTCTTGTAATTATTCTCCTCATCAAAGGCTTTTGTGGTTCCTTTTCATACAAAACAATTGCAAACTATAAATGCTTCCATTTAAGAAAGGATTGTCAGACTATGTGAATCACAAACAGCCCTAAAGATCTGATCTGTGCAAAGCTGTCTCTCATCAAAGGCCAAGAGGAACTACATCACCTGTTTGTCCTACTGTGAGAAAACAATCCACACCAAAACCAAAGTCCTTCCATTGCACTTTACAGATTGGCATAACTGGCAGAACTGGAGCTGGGAAATCCAGCCTTGCAGCGGGGCTGCTGAGACTGGTGGAAGCTGCAGAAGGAGCCATCCTAATTGATGGACAGGATATTGCCCAGCTAGGTCTCCAGGACCTCAGAACCAACATCACTGTCGTTCCTCAGGTATGAAACTCATTTCCAAAATCCTTGAGCAGTGTCTTGAACACCTGGGAAGGGTTTATAAAGATGCTGTGAGAGGAGGGACATTCAGCAATTTCCAGGTTGGAAATAACCTCTATGTCATGTTCATCTGCCATTCAGTATAACACTAGCCACAGATTCCCACCCAGCAGGCAGGACCCAAGAGCTCATTTTTATAATTCATTTCAGGAGTTGTTTGTACTGTCTCTGTGCTCAGGACCCAGTTTTGTTTTCTGGCTCCATAAGAATGAATCTCGACCCATTAAACCAATACACTGATGCAGACATGTGGACAGCTTTGGAACTGACTCAGCTCAAGAACTTTGTTGCAGATTTGCCAGAGCAGCTGGAATATAAGTGCACTGACCAAGGGGAAAACCTAAGGTACCTTTATCTGCAGAAATACAGTGGCAGGGCAGTGTCAGCCCCTGGGCTAGGAGAACAGAGCTGGTTGGATAAGGAGGTTAATTCCTTTAAAAAAAAATTTAATGATGTCGGCTGGAAATTGCTCCATCACTGTCCTGTTTAGAAGCATGAAATCAAGTCATAAGACACTAAGGAAGACCTTTCAGACTTAATCATCGTGGTGGTTTGCACTTGTGCAGTACTTAAAACCCTGCAATCTGTTCCAAGTGCAGCTCCTCTTCCCCTCCCTTCCTTAGGCTGTTTCATGCTGTTACCTACCTGCAGTGCCACCAGCCTCAATCACCCTTTCAGAGAAAGGGAACAATCACCTTTCCATTATTGATTAAAAATGAATCATGTGTTCTAACCCCAAGAAAAAGTGACTACTGGCCTCAGTTTACCATCCCTCTTCCTACTTGCAGCACTGGTCAGAAACAGCTGCTTTGCCTGGCCAGAGCTCTCCTGCGGAAAGCCAAAATCCTCATCCTGGATGAGGCCACAGCAGCAGTGGATTTGGAAACTGATGTCCAGATTCAGTCCATGCTGAGGACTCAGTTCAGGGACAGCACCGTGCTCACAATCGCTCACAGGGTGAACACTGTCCTGGACTGTGACAGGTAAAGACATTTCTGAGCAGGGCAACACACAGAGCTGATGTGTGACACGCCACTGTGGTGGTGAGCAGCAAATTCATTTCTGTCCTTGTGTTTAAACCTCTGAGCTTTGCTTTACAGTTTGGAGGATCTCTCTTAAACCAGCAGGGCACCAATGGGTTACTCAGAAATCTTCTACTCCCACACCATGCCTTCCATGCTGTGTCACAGCCTTCTCCCCCTACTGACAGCAAAACCATGACTACAGCTCCTTGCATCACCTGAGAGTTGTGAAACTAAAATACCCAATACCCTTCACAAACCTCACTGCAGTCTCAGCTGCCAAAAACCCCTCCTCTCAAACTCGGCACCTGAACAGCCACTGACCAGAAACCCTTTCTATCCCAGCACTGTTGCCCAGCTGAAAAGCTGTTGGAAAGCTTGGATGAATAACCAGCAAGTACTGAAACTTATTTTAAAACTGAGTAGAAATTACTATGGGCTGGTGTATCCCCAAACTTATACTTCTTTTAACGTTCACAGGATTTTAGTCTTGGAAAATGGCCGGATAGCAGAATTTGATACTCCAGAACACTTAATAGCTCAGAAGGGACTATTCTACAGACTGATGGAAGAATCAGGCCTTGCATGACTCATGGAGCATCCCACAGCACCACCACCATCAGGAGTAATTGACCTCATAATTGAGTTGTTTTGGTTTCTTTCTAAAATGCCTGACTCAACCAAAGCTTGAGCCAGAACTGCAGTGAGTAGATGCAAAGGGGTAACTTGGGATACACATTATTTCCATAGGAAACTCAGAAATTCCACTTTCATTATGTTTCCAGATACCAAAACCTCACTTGACTGCTGAAAATGAGCCAGTCAGGACTTAAATGCTTTTCTGGTATAAAAGCAAACAAGCCAAAAGAGAAGACTACAGCATTCCCAATTTATGCTGTAAATAGAGCCCAAATATCCATCATACTTCAAGGTTATTCAAGATTACAGAGATTGTTTTTAAAAGCAAAGACGATTTTATGGAGAGCAAGAAAGAATTTAACTATTAGCAAGGAAACTTAGCTGTTTTCAGTTGATCCTAAGTTCCAGGCAGAACAAATGTTGTATTTTGTCAGTATGTTAAGGACTGCTCACCCAGGTGCTGTTCTTACACAGCTGTGGACTCCAAGGCAGCAGCTGGAGCTCAGCATCCAAAGTGCACCCACACTGGGGAGGAGGGAAGAGGAGCAGGATCCCACTTAGCAGGAGAGCACAGGCTGCTGTTGTCACAGCTGGGGATCACATCCACTCCCTCCCTGTGCAGGAGCAGGGCCAGCTCCAGCAGGGGCTCAGCAGTGCAGGGCAGGAGCGTGGCTGGGAGTGGCAGCAGAGCATCCAGCACTCCTCCCCGGGGCTTGGAGCATTCCCACTGCCAGGTGCTCACAGCAGGGCATGTCCAAAGGTTGACAACATTTCCAAACTGAATTTGGCCACGAGGAATTGGCATGGTTGGAAGTGCCCTCCTCTCTGACCCCTGAAGCACATGAAAGCAGCAGGATCTCACCTGTTGACCTGATGGTTCATTCCTGGTTTTCTTCTTGAGTTGACCCTTCCATGTGCACCCTGGTGCTGCAGAGCCTCTGGCATGGTCACCTGTCAGATGTTGCTTTGACAAACCAGAACAGAAGCAAAAGCTTCCTGGGCTTCCCACAGTGTCTGCAGCCAGAGCTGTCACCAAGTCTCTCCTCAGGAATCACAGTGTGACAGACAAACACACGCTGTGAGATACTGCTCTTGACTGTGACTTCTGCTAAACCACCCCATTTTATAGAGAGCTGAAATAAAAATAGAATCAAGAATTGAAATGGTCTCTTCAGTAAACTAAAGCAAATTCAACACAGAAGGAGGCAAGGGGGAGGGAATGGGAGAGTTCCAGCTGCAAGAATCAACCCAGACTGGCAAAACCCAGCAGTTCATTCCAAAAAGTGCTCAGTGGCTTCTGCACCCAAGCCTAGAACAGTTTCTGCTGGACAAGTGCCTAAGATACCGAGTTCCAGTGCCTGCTGCCACACTGGTGGTGCTCAGGTACCATGAAAGAATATTTTTCTCTCTCCTTTCTCCAAATCTCATACTTGAGGGCACAGACAAAACAATTCCAAAACCAGATACAAGTTATGAGTGGTCCACAAAGTTTTATCACTGGATCTCAAAACGAGGAGCATTCAGAAATACTGAAATAAAAGTGAGGTATTTTTTCCTTTTTAACTGAGGCCAAAGAGGAACAGAATTGCCCATGTTGCTGGGTAATTCTGAAACAGACATCTTTTAGCATTCCATAATCTCCAGTATAAACATCTTCAAATGTTTTCTCCTCGTTTTCTGTTCCTAAGTTGGTAACAAAGAGGGAAGACAACAGGAGACAATAATGAAAACACAGTTTTGCACTGGTGACCTTTGAAAGGGCACATTTTTGCTGTCAGCTAACCCAAACTAAGAGCAAGCAAAAATACCATCAGCTTTCACACATCAAGTTGTGCTGAAAAGGCAAAAGAAAAGCATTTCCCAAAATTACATCTGAAAAACCTGCCATGTTTCAGATATGCTGGAATCCTCAGGAATATGTCCAAGTACTGTGACGAATCTAGAGCTCAAGTCTCACAGAAGTTACCTGAAGTTGGTTAAAGCAAAATATATAGAAGAGTTAACACTTGGAGATACCACATAGGAGAGAAATCCTACCTTTAAAAAATCCTTGTCCCATGATTCTAAGTTTAAGGCAATACTGAAACTGCTAAAACCAGAAAATAAATCAAAGGTGTCATGCATTGATTTACACCAAGTTCATGCCAAACATGTACTGTGCAAGTGGCACTCCCAGTCCCCAGATGGCCACAAGATGCACAGGAATGTCAAAATGTTAAAGATGTCAGTGACCCAAAGCACAGTTGTTCCTGTGCCACAGTTGTTCCTGTTGTCACACCAGCAAAGCATCTTTGTGTGGGTCAGGACTGGGAACACTTACAGAAGTACCTCTGCTCACACACGTGAAACACGGTGGTTGTTACAGGTCTAAAAATTCTGAACTGTTTTTTTGGCAGAATCAGCTTTTCCAGATGTGAGAAATCTTCCATGTTGCAGTAAATAATGTCAGCCAAGATACATCAACATGAAATCAGATACAGTGAACTCAACTGAACAGCTCCTCTCCCCATTCCTTGCCAGGGCTCTCCTAGGATGGGGTAGAAGGGGAGGATCACAAAGTGCTCCTGGAGGATGACTGATCCCAAGAAAGGTGTCCCAGGGGTATTCACAGTTCCTCTCCTGGGTCTCTGCAGGGAGCTCCATCTCCACCTCAGTGTACATCACCAGCCACAGCCCTTACCCACAGATCCCCTGTTCTGCCCTGGACTCTGTTCCTATAAACCATGTGCTCCAAGCATTCTCCACCCTTCTGTCCATCACAGGACTGCACAAGTGTTGGGGGACTTGAAAAACTAAAACTCACAGCTCATCTCCAAACTCCCCAGTCAGCTGCTGCTGTTCCATTTCCACAAGGAAAATTCACACCAGGCTCAGGAGATGTGGCACAGCCAGGCCATGGACACCTCTGGGGGTGACACCCACAGCAGTGACTCCTGCTCTGCTGATCCATCCTCATGACCTGCTCAGTGTCACAAAACAATGCAGCCCTACCACTGCAGTTACACTCATGGCTTCCTACCCACCACCCTAAAAATCCCAGAAATCAGGCCAAGCTGAATAATTACTCTAAGCAGGACCAACAATTTCTGTTCTCAAGGCAAAAAGCTGAACTGACAAAGCAAACCCTTTGTCAAACACAAGGCAAGAAATAACACATTTTCTTTCAAATTATTTTTTTACTGCAAGTTCTTTGCAAATATTTGCATTGTCATTACAAAAAAATACCAAAGAAATTTTCAGTCTATTCAATTTCAGAGAGTCATAATTTACAAAAAAATAAATAGCTTTACTCTAAGGATAACAATTGTCTAGTATTAAGGTCAGCAATATCAATCACAGAAGTCCACATTCTCAGTGCTGAGTATTTAGATCCATCTGACTTAGTTTGCTTTCTTCCAGCATTTTCCTTTAAAACAAGACTTACCAGAACATTAGAGAAGTAACTTTTTTCTTACCACAAAAAGATGAAAATTCAACACAGATCTTGAAAACCAGACTCTGTTGCCATTTTAATTGTTAGACCCTTCCGACACACAACTTTAAAAACACTATTTTTTTTTTAAACAACTGTAACAGGACATTTTCCCACAAAATTAAAGAGTCAACAGCAGCAGCATGAAGGGCATGTTTCTTTGATATAAGGCTAATGGTCCTTGATGTGGCAGAGCTGCTATGAAAGCACAGAACTGCCAAAGCCAAGGGTGTTACAATCAAGGTCACCCTGAGCCTGCAGCCTCTGCTCAGGTGAGTCCTCACTGCTCAGCCCTGTCCCCACAGGTGTCACCAGTCCCTGAGGGAGCTGGGTGTGAGATCAGGGGCTGCACACAGCAAAGCTCCACTGCTGCACACTTTGGTTCTGGAGTGATTGTCATTCTAGACCTGCTAAAATACTGCTTTGAAGCTGACTGTGCTTTCTCACATCAGCACTACTGACGTGACAGTGAACTTGCTGCTCTACACTGTAAACACATGAAACCTTTAGGACAATGCATAAAGCATTAACCATGTACAGTAAATGCCATAATGAGAAAGTCTGGCACACATTTTATTTCACAAGAAGAAAAATCTTTGGACTATAGTACTATATGCCACAAAATGTTCCAAGTGCATCCCACAATAGATGGCTCATGAAATGAGGAGTCTGCAAACAAGCAATTAATTTTTGCAAAAATGTTTTAAACAAAAAAAAANAAAAAAAAAAAAAGGAGAAAACTTCAGAACATAAAAGCAGATGAAAAGAAAAAGCTTTTCTGAACTTCTCTGATTAATCACTCTGCCGTACTTTTGAGGGTAAATTGACAGATTCCAGGCAAAAAAATAGGAGGAGTCTCTGAAGTGTCTTGCACAATGTATCAGCTTCTTCTAAAGGTGGCTAAAATCAACACTTAAGGAGAAATAAAAAAATAAGAAAAATTGCATCTTTATGTTACTTCCATTGCCATGCTCTGGCTAACTTCACTGTGTCTGAAACTCAGCTGTGTGGTTCAGTCCAGCTCAGGGGAAGTTACAGTTCTCAAATGCACCACCTCCCTCTTCCCCACAGTAAATAGCCAAGTTCAGATGCTACACCAAGCCTGAATCTTTGGCCATGCTATAGAAAATGCCTTTTTGCTGAAGTAGTTGGTCTGGGGTACCACACTCCACCACCTCTCCTCTCTCCAGGACTAAGACTCTGTAAAACAAGGGGATAAAAAAAAAGAAAAAATGGTCACAAGAAGATCCAGAAAGCCAGGGAACATGAATATGTGTGTACAGACAGACTGCAGCACAGCCATTATTTGCAAGAGAGGACAGTGCTGTGACCAGGCTGAGGCTCTGTCCTTCCCCACCTCTCTGCAGATGGTCTGTGTGGTGCAGTGTTTATGCAGCACATGGTCACCCAGCCATCTGCACACACAGCACATGGTCCTCATCTCCTGCAGAGGAGACTCTGGACTGTGCCCTGAGCCAGCCAGAAGCCAGCTGGCAGCACTTCTTGTCTTGTGTGAGGGCCTGTAAGACCTGGGATAACCTTCCCTGAACACCTCTCTCCACAACAACTGCTGTCACACAGCTTCTGTGACAAACACAGACATGCAGCTGGCACAGGGAACTCCACCAAGCCACTGCTAAAACACTGTCCCAGCTGCCCCCAGGGATGGCAGGGCACTGCAGAGATGTCACCAAGCCCCAGGCAGGGGCTGCTGCCTGGTGTCCCCACTGCCAGGCTGAGCTGGGTGTTCCCCTGTTGGCAGCACTCCTCTCTCATCTGTCACTACTGACAGCACAAACAGGGCTACTAAAGTACACTAAAATCCTACCACTGGTCACTTGCCATTCTGTGATAAAAGGGACAAGAGAGCCAAAAACTGAAATATGAGACAACAACTTGGCCCTCAACCACACCTTAGCAAGGCAGCTGAGCATGAGGGAGGCTGTATGAACTATAACTAGAAGGGATGGGAAGTGAAACACCAAATAAACTCCAGAGGGCAGGATGTTCCCCTCTGGACTCCCTATGCCTAAATTAGGGCAAGACCCAGCTCCCAGAGGAGCTCCCCAGGCCAAGACCAGCCACACATACAGCCTTAAAACAGGGATTTCATTAGCTCTGTGCAGAGGTGGCCAAAAACAAACCAGGAAACATCCAACTAACACAAAGACTGCCATTTGAGTGAAGCACAGTGCAGGTCACACAGTCAGCAGGATAAAAGCAGTGCCACTGTACCTCGTGTAGTCCATGATTGTGTTCAGACGATGTGCTATAGTTAATACAGTACATTCTTCAAACTGAGACTTTATGGTTGACTGTATGAGCTTATCTGTTTCCAGATCAACAGCAGCTGTGGCTTCATCCAGGACCAGGATTTTGGACTTCCTGAGCAGAGCTCGTGCCAGGCACACCAGCTGGCGCTGTCCCACACTGCACAGATGGGATGGGAAGGTGGGGAGAAAAGTCAGAACAAGTTTACAGCATTTATTAGAATTCATTTTGAAACCTGGCAATTCCTGGTGTTAAAGATAAGGTGGGTCTTATTATTTCCCTGCAGAATACCCAAAAGCATCTGAAACTAAATCCCCCTCAAATGAGGTCCTGGCAATATAGTAAGAGAATACAAGTGATTTCAGCATAACTGCATCAGGCTGATTCACTGAATCAGTGCAGTGTTGAGGACTGGGCTTTAAATGGTTTCTACAAACTGAACATATAAAACCCCCACAAGCTGCAAGTGAACAGCTTCCTTAGAATAACTGCTGCTGCTTAAATGCTTTCCAAGGCGACAAACCTCCCAGCATTCCAAGTATTTCTTAAACGATCTGAAATTGCCAAACTCAAGAGCTGAAAACATGCTGAATAAAACCTAGTTGGTTGATTGCCTGGTCAGGTAATCTCTGCAGCTGCCTCCCCAGATTCTCACACAGGGCTGGGACATTAGAACTTTCACAAGCACACTCATGATTCAGTTCAGCACACACTTTCTTTGACCTACCTGAGGTTCTCCCCACCCTCAGCACACTCATGATTCAGTTTATCAGGAAGGGATGATACAAAGTTCTTCAGGTGAGCCAGTTCCAAAGACCTCCAAATGTCTTCATCAGAGTGTTGGTCAAAAGGATCAAGATTCATACGCAGAGAGCCAGAAAACAATATTGGATCCTGGTCATGGAGAGAGGTAAATGACAGGGTACACACAACATGGCACGTGCTCCAAAAATAACAAAGGGAAACCACATGTACAGATGCAGTTGCAAGCAAGCTAATATGCTGAATTTAGGAGTGAAGGCTCATTTTTTTTTCCAATAAAAAGTTCTTCTCCCTCACTCTTATTCCTTACTCCTCTTGGGGGCCTGACCTCTTCCCTACCAAAACACTTGCAGTCCAGACCTTTCCATTAGTCAGTAACTCGTTAATTCATAAAAAACCCCACAAAACAAACAAACCAAAACACCCAAACCCCAGCCAATTTTCTTTTTACTGGACCTCTAGGCTAAAAAAGACCTAAAAAACACCTCAACCTTCTATCAGCAGTTAATTTTTACGGAATTAACCATCTATAAATACTTCCAAACTCTTCAGCTGCAGTATTAATGAAATTACTCCTTTACTTTTTCTCAGACAGGAAGAAATACTACTCTGGAAATACTGATGCAAAACAATCAAAAGGAGAAAGCAAAGTGGCCCCCTGGGATTTCCAAAAGAGGTGCTGCAGAAAACCTTTCACAGTGAGCTCACTTGTTTTTGCCAGTGTGCTGCAATGTTAATTCAAAACATCACATTTTATAGTCTTACTTTGAATCAGAACAAGCAATAAAGGCTACAAGTAAGAACAAAAACACTTGAGACTAAATCCAATGTTCATAAGGCTGTATTTCCAAACATTTAGGATTATCAAACCCACAGCTGCTGGGCTAGACTGGGATGGTTTTGTGAAGGACAAAAGAACAGCACTGCTAGCACACACTGTGCCCAGCTCACAAAGGGATCCCAAGCAGGTGTTGAGCTGGGATCAGCCCTTCCCACTCAGGCTGAGCTGTCTGTAGCATGTAAGTCATCAGCTCCTGAATCCAGAGGCCAAGGTTTTGCTTCCACAACATGGCTCAGCCACAGCCAAGTTCCTACTTGTTACCTGGCACAGGCAAATTGAAACCAGCCTAGGGAAAAAAGCTTGGTTTCAAGTCCATGAAAGAACAAGCTGAAGTGACTGAACTTCATAGCACAGCTCAGAGGAGGAATAACAATTTTCTCCTCAGTACTTCATGCAAAGAGCACTGGAGTGCAAAGAGAATGCAAAGAACAAAGGAGTCCTGGGAGTGGCAGGATTTTGTACCTACCTGAGGGATGATGGTGATCTTGAACCTCAAGTCATGGAGCCCAATCTTTGCAATATTAATCCCATCAATAATAATTTCACCTTCAGCTGCTTCATTAATCCGAAACAACCCCAAAGTAAGTGAGGATTTTCCAGCTCCTGTTCTTCCAACTATTCCAATCTATTGGGAAGAAATACAAGAACAACTTATTCTGGGAAAGAGCTAAAGTATTTCCAAGCATTTCCACCTGAAACTGACACATTGCCATACTTTTGTGGTTATCCATACACCAAAAGCATTCAGTTTCATACTGTGTTTTATTTCCCAGCTAGACTGAAGTCTGATCAATACTTTTCCAATATAAAACACTGATACTTTGGTTGGCTGACACACCTCTTGCCATCTGCCCATTCTAACCATCTGAGATAGCATTGTGCCCATATTTGTAGGTAGAAAGTGTGCACTCAGGAGAAAACAAATGGCCACTTGGCTAGCACAAATAAGGAAGCTGGATAGCAGATCTGTCATGGCTACCTTTTAGCTGCTGTGCACAATCACACTATTAACAGACACCAGAGAATCCACACAGGACTGGGGTGGGACACGTGTGACTGCACGGGCGAGGAAGCAGGAGGAGAAATACACAGATCAGCTTGGCCAGATCCAGAGAATCTGCTCTGAATTCCCATTTTTTCCTGCAGTTTCATCTTGCAGCTTCTGCTCACTGAATGAGGCTTCCCCCCTCTACTGCAGGCTGTTTTCCTGAGATTATAATTAACTTAATCTCTCTGCAACCTACTCTTTGCTTATGGCAAACAAATTAGCAAAATGCCCTGGGAAGGGGAGAGAAGACAGGATCAACCTCACCTCCCAATGAAACCAGGCCAAATGATACTTGGCAGCCCCACATAACAGTGTCTTTATCCATGATGCAGAACACACCTTGCAAAGGCTGAGAGCCCACAACATCTGCAGTTACAACAGGGCTGATTCCACACAAGTTTTTCTAGTTCTTAAGAAGCCCAGACACACAGCAGAACAGGGTTAAACCTCTCTCCTGCTTATGCATGCAGCCCTGTGAACTCAGTGAATTCAGTCCTTACCTTCTCACCCCCACTGATGGTAACATTTATGTTTCTCAGAACCAGGTCCAAGTCCTCACGGTAGCGCAAGCCGTAGCCCCGGAACTCCACCTTCCCTTCCTCGGGCCAGCTGCTGGCTGGGGCTGTTTGCTCAATGTTCCACTCAGCCTGAAAGAGCCACACAAACACCTCTCATCAGCTCCTGCTGCAACCAACATGGGCTCACAGGACTCAGGTGACAATCAAGTAAAATCCTTCTTAGGGGATAATTTGCAAAAGGAACTGTGATGAGAAGAGAGGGAGAGAGCAGTTTCAAGACAGATGAAATGGTGAGTAGCCAAGGGCTTGGCTACCTCAAGTCCCACTATCTGGATAAACTTGCCTCTTGCCAATGGCAGAACCATGCAGGCAGCACACATTCAGACAACCTGTCTGTACACCCCACCATGGCAAGGAAACCTCTGGGGCAGCCTCACGTGCAACTAGAAGCACCATAGCTGAGGCTGTGCACTAAAACATTAATAAACTGGAAAAAAGCTGCTGCCTCAGCCTCCCACAGAGGTGAGAAAGCAAAGGACACACCCCACTGCATTCACTGCCACTACCAAATAAAAAGGCTTTTACATGTATAAACACTGGTCTGATAGCAGAACTTAAGAAAAAAATTCTAGGAAGGATCTTCATAATGTTTGGTTGCAAAAACAGTGACCCAGGTCAGGTTCGAGTGACAGGCAAACAAGGAGAAGACCCAGAGAACTCTGTAACTCTGTAACCATAAAGGGAACACATTAAATGAGTTACATGATTTGAATCAA